>JAHDVE020004235.1:0-31994 GCA_022606495.2 Halesus radiatus
AAATCAACTTTTTCAAGAAAGTCACAAGGATTTCTTAATAACATACAGAGCTTGTTTTCATGAAACGACATTAAAACCAATCTTTAATTAGGCATATGACAGAAAATTTTGTGAGACGGGTTGAATAGTTGGAAACGATTTATTCATATATTTTGAGGTGCGCCTTCGTATGGAGGAGAAAAGAGAGCTCACTAATAAACATTGACCTTCAAATCTCCACAGCCAAAATGACTTAGCAGACTGCACGGCTTCACCAGTTCCGAGTCCACTGTGATAGTTCCTCCGGTCATATCCCAAATCTTCACTGTCTTATCGTTTGAGCCTGAAATCAGAAAGAGTGTACATTTCAAACTGATATTGCGATTCAGTTACAAATTCTCCACCAAAGTAGCACTTTGCTGAGATCTGACTATATCTTTCAAAGTCTTTGAAAGGGAACGAAAAGACCGCAGTGAAGTCCAAACGAAAATTTTAATGAAATCCAATGGTGTAGTCAGAAAGAACCATTGAAGCAATCTGAGAGGACACTATTAGCCTAAGGGCATTCTAGGAGGAGCAAGGATGTTACCAAAAAATAACGACGTACTGTTGTTTTGAAATTTTGATGCTTTGGATGAATGAAAGCTGCCAAAAATCATCAAAATGGAGACATTTGACTGAAGCCAATTTCCAAAGCAGAACACCACGAAGCTCTTGAAGAAGAATAATATATTTAGGTCAATATTTTATCGTAAAAGTTACCTGAGCAAAGAAAGTCTCCATTCTTAGAAAAGCTGACACAGTTGACATATCTATTATGGGCGTCCAAATTCAAGAGACACTTCCCGTCGAGGTTCCAGATTTTAACTGTCTTGTCCAAAGATGAGCTGCAGATCAAGTCTCCGCGGTGATTAAACCTTAGAATTACAACAGTAAGAAAATTAGAAAGTTCAAAAATAAATTTGGGAGTTCTTTCGTCGTACCTCCATTTCTGGGGAGGGTTGTATTTACCACGCATTTAAATAATGAACACATCATGATACTGTGTAGAAATTTGAAAAGGGTGAAGCTCCATAAACGTGCTAGACTTCTTTCATATTTTCTGTGATAATCATGAGTTTCAAGAAGAGATTGCAAGACCAAAACGAGATTTTGATCAAGCCATGGAAAAGTTTCAATTCGTAGTTATCGACTACAGCCACCTTGTAATATGAATTTTGCAATAACTAACTAATTAACTAAAGAAAACCACGAACAAGTCTGGTTATGCCATTCATTTTTTGGTGAAACCATCCATAGCATCTTTCACAAACTGACATTTGACACTGATAACCCTCTGGTCTCCAAGAAGAATAATTTGAGTAGATATATGAACATACTTAGCGCAAGTTATAGCACTTGAGTGTGCATTGTTCGTGACTTGAGCAAGGGTCCCGCTGCACTCCCTCTGCTTGCCCTCGGAGAAACAACGAACCGTCCACTGGCGGAGGCACTGATCATTTCCACTTGTTACCAGCGAGTATACACAGCATTGGGGGTCATCATCTGAAAGAGATTCGGTGAACTTCATTTTATACTTATTCACATCATGTATAAAAGCAAAGAAAATTTGAATATTTACTTTAAGATTCAATGAGAAGTCCACAAAGACGATTCCCCACATTCTGGATTGTGATGGAAAAACGGAATCCTTTACATATGAAAAGAAGGCATATAATATCAATCTACTTTACGAAAATTAAAGACGTGGATGCATTGTTAACGTACCATCCGTTTTGATGACACTAGAAAAGTCACAACAGAGGACTCCCAAGTCATGAGCATCGTCCACTGATACCAAAGGAACTGCATCTTCAACAGTAGTGTCTCGAAGATCTAGAAGCAAATAAAACAGTTCTCCCTTTCCGTAGATAATGTGACTAATGTATTATTGATTTCAAACGTTCTTCATTTTCTAATAGGAGAACCGACAGTTCTTTTCGATGTTTGACCTACTGCTTTTGGTATCTTTATTTAATAGAAAAAAAAATCATACCTGAGAAGTTGTACAGTTTTATGGTTCCGTGGTTGCAAGAAGTCAGTAAGTAGTTAGAATCTGGTGTAAATGCCAGGCTAAATACTGCATCGTCATGATGTTGAATAGTCCTAAAAAAATAACAGTGTACAAAATACAAAGTTGAGAAGCAACACTAGAAGCTGTGCGAAAAGAGGCTGGACCTACTATGGACGGAGGCCATCGAAGTAACGAAGGAGGCCATACCCGAATAAAATAGCACCCCCATGACCAGAATAGGCCAGGGGGAATAAAACAAAAATAAGATGCGTATCAACTAATGTATCAATACATAACTTTGTACCTTAGCAATGTTCGGTTAACCAGATCCCAGATGCAAACCACCCCATTGTCCCCTGCTGTTACAAAGGTGCAGCTATCGCTATTGAACCTGCAAAAGCGCGTTTTAGTTTATTTATTCATTTACATTGATATTTACATTGGGAACTTTTGTATTTGCAAAACATAGTAATTTATCATCAATTGAGGAACACGTAAGTTGAAGTTGCATTATGTTTGCCTGGTCGATATTAATTCCTAACTAGACATATTGCCTGTTCTAAGGAATTAAATATATTTTGGGTATTAAAATATCGAGTTGCAAGGTGTTTTATTGTTTTTAATTTATTGTTGAAGCTCTTTTCGGTGGGTTCAATAGTTGTTAGTGTTCTTCGTATGGTAGAGAGCGGGTGGAGACCAAAGTGGAACCCTACGATTAATCAGCCAGTCGATGGTATCACGAACCACTTGGCACAGCACAGATATGGCTTCGAGATACTGATGAAGGAAATATTATTTTGCAATGTTTTATGTTGTTTGTATCTGTCCACAATTTAGTGTTCTATGGGCCCTATTTTTGTGCATATGCGCAGAGCAAATGTCACGGCATTGGGTGTAATTTTGTAATGTTAAGTGACACCGATAAACTATATTTTAGCTCAATATTAGATGAAATGAAAAAAATACGTAGTTAGTTATACCTGCATATTCTGACTGGATCCCCATTGACCTGAATAAACTTATGGATCTTTTTGCCGGTGCGGGCACTCCAAAGCATGGTACTCCCATCGATGCTGGAGGACGCTAGCATTGTGCCCTGAAATTGTATTAACTGTTCATCTCCATTACGACCTTTTGATTGGATGATCGTTCTAACCTAACATATTTAAGTTTTTTTTACGGAAACACCACACAGGAGACCCTGAGGGAAATAATTTCCCTCAAGACCTATTCTTTGGGGATGCTGTGTGGAGGGTCTTTTAGAGGATAGGAAGAAGTGAACTTGTTGTAGGATGGAGGAAACACAGAGGCCGGCAGATCATCCCACAGCCAAGCTGTTGAACACAAGAACGAGTCGTAGAAGCGACCCGTTCTCAAGTGACAAATGTCAACCGTGTGCAAATGTTGGGCACGCGTTTGGCGTTTTTTCCCGACTATGCACCGGTGCCGAAGGGATCAATGACGTTAGTTCTTTAGAGCATCTTCCATTAAAATACCGGTAAAACAAGGACAGCATTCCCATCTGACGTCTGTGCTCCAAAGATTACAGTCCGTTTGTTAAGATAGGCGAATCTATCAAATGGACCGCTGTTTCTGCACAGAGTCAAGGGTTTTTTTTCAGATATTTTCAGATATTTCTCCCGACCAGAGGTGGCTGCCAAATTCTACAGTGGGGAGCACTTGCGATTTGTACAGGGTCAGCAGTTGTGTACTATTAAAGTATCTGCGGGCTCTGTACAGTACGCCCAGCTTCTGAGAGGCTAACTTTAATCTGGCTTCGATGGAGCCCCCATACCTGAGCTGGTCACTTAAGGTTACACCAAGCACACCAATGGAGGGTTTGTTGGAAAGATTGCTTCCATTAAAGGAGACTAGACTGTCACTTCGATCCTTTTTAGACATAATCAGACATGATTGAGTCTTTGAAACATTAAATTAATTATTAATTGATAAACTAAAGTTCTTTAGGTAGAGCATCTGACCGGACATTAGAAGGGTGCGGGTTCGAGTCCTGCCGGCGACATTTATCTTTGCTCGGAAGGTTTTTTCAATTTGGATGAGTGTTTTAGATTAATAATTATTGTTTATAAAAATAATAATTAAATTAATTGGTTAATTTGCGTGTCGGAGTCCATTGATTCCAAGATACCGCTGATAAGCGAATTGTTTTTTTGCAGTTAACCTAGAAGGAAACCAATTATATTAATTTTATTTCGCAACATGTAGACAAGCTAGACTACTTAGGGATGGATGGGTCACGCTCAAGTGAACAGATTTTAGTGGATAAGAACTGTCACATGCCAATGGCGAACTGAGGTCATGTTTGAGAATGTTAACGAATAACCGATATTGCTGATTTCAAAAAATCTTGTGGATGTTTGGCTATCATGTTAGGACTCCCGGCCATCTACTCAATGAAAGCTAAACAAATAAAATATGAGTAATTATACAAGTCAGGTCCTTGAGTTCACGGGTTGTTGTAAATCAATTACTGCCATCTATTGATGCATATAGGTACTACTTGACATTGCAAATAAATAATAAAGCGCCCGGCGGGGCACAAATCAAATGTGCCCGGAATTTTGTTGATCTTCGCACAATTGCATAACAAAGCTCTCTTCTTTGATGGATTCTTTTTTTGCGAAAAAAAGAATAAGGAAGCTAATCATGACAACGTATTATTGAAAACAGTTCATTTCTCTTTTTAATACCTAATATATATGTGCTGAGTTGATATTAATGTATGGTGGAATTACTAGGTGTTATTTGAGAATAATATTTAAATATTTGCGTAATAATATATGCTTGTATAGGGTGTTTTTTTTAGAGTTTTGGTTTTTAAACACCTGTGAACTGGCATCCACGATCGTGTGATCTCAAATCATTAGATTACTTTCTTTGGGGGTATGTAAAGTCACTAGTCTATGCTGATAAACCAGAGACGTTGGACCATTTAGAAGTCAACATTCGATATACGGCCCCAGTTGCGCGATAAAATTGTCGAAAATTGGAGTTCACGATTGCGTTTCATTCGAGCTAGCCGTGGCACTCATATGCCCGAAATCATATTTGAAAATAATGGCATAAAATTACCTATTAAATAAAGCCAATATCATAGACATTCACATTATTTTAACGTGTTTTTTTTTCATTTTGAATTTGTTTCGATACCTCTAAAAAAACATCCCATTATATAATAATGATAATGGATTTTTCGGATACCTGTGGAGAAAAGCCGACACTGGTGACTCCATACTTGTGGCCTTTCAACGGTGAGTAGTCCAGTTCCACATATCCAAGTCCCGGTTTCCACCCCCACACACGAACTGTTTTATCCCTAGAGAAATTATTCATTAAATAATTACAATTCGCTGCCTATAAAGAGATGGTTATTACAGCGTAGCCTATTATGAAGCACCCTACCTATGAACTGTTTCTTTTCAATCCAACATCCGTGAAGTGGAATAATACGTTAAGAATATTTTTTAAATAAAAATAAGACAATATTTTTTAGACTTTAGCTAACAAATGATCACTAACCAGTCCATGTACTTACTGCGCGCTAGCGTAAATATGATATAGTTAAAATTCTTTTACATATTCCTAAAAACCATTTTCTTTGTAGCTCACCATAATTATAATATAAACGTATAAATATGTTTTGAACCACTGCAATTTAATATAATTCTATGTACTGGTTTCAGAAGTACCCTTCCCTCGTCAGAAATATATTAAAACTAAACTACGATATAAAATAATGATAGATGTACGAGTACATTAATAATTAGGTGTTAGAGTGGGAGCCGACCAAAGGGGAAGGGGTGATTAGGGTTATTTTTCGGAAAAACGGATCGATTCACTGGAATAAATTTTCTTCGTTATTCAATATACTGCAATTTTTATTTGAAGATTTTCTCATTTCCAGCGCTTTCAAATTATCAATTTTTTATTATTACGGTGAAGAATTTGAACCCTTGAATCATTATTAAAAATATGATCGGTTGAAATGAGATGATCGGCAAACTCTGAAAATGTATTGTCATTTAAATATCTTAAGTTTTCCATGATTTTCTTTTAGTGATGTCTTTCCTATGTAGAACGAAGGAAAGTCATTGCAACATAGTGTGTAAATGCCCGAGTGCCTTAATTTATGATCCCTATCTTTAGTTTTTTCTAGGAATTTACCTGTATTGAATGCAGGTTTAAGCTGCGCGGCCTGTTTCATACAAAACTTAATTTTGGATTAGAGGCCAAAATACGGCCTGTTTCATACTAAACCTAATGATCTTTTTTCAACCTTTCCAGTTGTCAAAAACAAACCACTCATCCAAAATGGCTGATAATGCTAACATATGTGTACCAACATAACATAAAAAAAAACGATAATCGAATGTACACAGTCCGCGAAAATTCAAAATTCACCTTTTCTTTTGAACACACCTCGTATATATCATTCAGTTTTGATGGACATTTTCCTCTTAAGGGCGAGCACTAAAAAATGGCCCTAAACATCACTTTGCAGGGTCCGAACTCAAGCAATACCGTAAATTATTATTTTTTAAATTTTATACTAGTAGTTGGGAAAATGTACTTTTCAAAAAACAAAAACCCTCAAACTGTATTCTTTAAATTCTATTAAATACCTTCCAAAATATCTGAAATAGGTGCAGCTTAAAAACGAGAGAAAGCAGTTTTGAACATTCTGCCAAAAATTTTAGTAAATTCAAATACATTTTTTTAAAACTACAACAAAATGTTTTTGTTTTTTGCAACCTTATACATGTTCTTAATGACCCGTATAGAATTCACAGTTAAAGCAATCGTAGTATTTTTTGAGTTAGCAACCTGCTTACTATGTATTTTTGGGTGCTGACATATTTTGTAATTTCTTCCTAAAATTTAAACACATTTTCATCTTGTAAACTATATGATAAACAAAATGGTTTTGTAATTATGCGGACACGCGTGAAGCCAAACCACACATTACTTCCGATATATACCCAATTACCATAGTACAGGTCATTGTCGTGTAATTAGGATATTTTATGGTAGACCGATTAAGACCATAGACCTGTTTTTCATTACTATACAGTGAAGTCGCTTTATTAATGAAATTTGAACTTTTCAATTTTATTTCAGTTTTTTAATTTATTATTAAAATGTACCTACAAGTAAAAATATTTATTTCATCTGTTTTATGTTAGGGATAGGGAAATTACGAGATATTATAAATGTATAATTTTTGAAAGCTTTTTTTTTTTAAAAAACAAAAACAAATCAAATAACAAAATTTCACTTTAAAATATTTTTTTTAATATCGACACGACCGAGAATTGAAGCTCGATTAAATGCTTGGCAGGCAACAATATGCTGACCATTACAACACCAAGTATTTTTTAGAACTACTGAATTAATTCTTTATTTGTACTGAAAATACGAAAAACTTATTTTTGAATTTTATGATTAGAATGTAACGTATTACGTACTCACATCACAATAGAGCGTGTATTTATTTTTTTACATAAATTAAAAGGTCACTCATTAATAAATCATTGAAAAAATCAGAAGAATCATCGAAATTCGAACTTAAAACTTTAGCGCGGATGCCAAATAGGTACCAATATAAAATTTTAATGAATATATTAGGAAAATTTCCAATATGACAATAAATGTGATCTTACCCGGAACCAGTCACCAGTAGACAATCCAGAGAGAAGTCGAGACAGGTGATGTCACTAGTATGGGACTTTAAGGTCTGCAAAAACTCAGCTTGGCAGCACATGGCTTCAAAAATATATCAGAAGTAAGATATCTCACTGAAAAAAAAATGTTCTTGAGGACTAATAAAAATTAAAGACTGTTTTCTTTATTTTTTAATAAATGTAATAAAACAATAATTGTGTTAAGGGCGTTCAAGACATGATTATAACGCTATGTTAATTTAAATATATTAGAAAAAATGCTGAATTCCTTCACGAAACTTATACAAATACTGTATGTGTTAATGTTACAATAAAATATTTGATTTTTCAGTTGCTAGAGAGTACCGCTCAAGCATCGCTGGTATACAGGCGGTTAAGTAATTTTTTTTAAATAATTATTATATTTTAAAATTAAAAAATTGCGTGTTCTCATACAACTTAAGATGGTGATTTCATTCAGTGTGGGGCCTTGTGGTGTAAATGGTTTTGATTAAGCACAGTATAAAACAGCTCTAAATCACTTATACGAAAACAGTATGATATCCTATCCTCCCGTAAAGCAATGTAACTCTAGCATCCTTTTAAAAACTTAGTTGTCATAAAAGTAACGATCCAACGATAAGGAAATTATTTCTTAAAACAGTGAGGCCCAACCCGCGGCTCACTTGACTAAATAATATAGTTAAAAATCAACAGCATTATTTCATTACACCCTAAATTTGATTTTTAATGGGTTTTGTCATATAGGGGTACACGACCAAATGTTGTCTCTGAAAACATGGAAGTAACGGAAGTGAGCTTTAAAATTTCTTAACCGCTTAAGAATCACGCCCGAGTATACTCGGGCGTTAATTATGTGCCAAAATTCGCACACACGAGATAACTCGGGCAATCTTTACCTGAAGAAAAGACCGCTCCCGAATATACTCGGGCGAAAATAAATACGATTTAAGACAGCTGCGAGACAAAAGACAGATGCACCATAATCTCAACTTTCAGTCCCATTTTGGGCCCGAGATGGCTTTTATAGAGGACAATAAATAAAATTCATTCATGAAAAAAGTGTTTTTTTTAGTTTTTTTTTTTAATTTTTTAATGATTACTGAAGGGGTTAATTAATCATTCGGATTTCCAGGGGCCATTATCAAAATGCTTAACAAAAATATTTTAAATCATCCCTTAAAAATTACAAGCATAAAGATCTGATATTTAACATGTTCATTGAAGATTCGAATTAATAAAAATCTACAGTATTTTATTGATTTGACGTCGAAGGTTTCTCCGAGCTCATGCTGTATTAAATTATTACCGCATTGCAAAATACAAAAAGGTAACTCGCCAAAATTTTATTTGTAAACCCGGACTTTTGTAAATAAATTGTGATACGGCATCTACTGATTTAGCATTAAGTTAATATGAAATACAATATTTTAATTTTATAATAGGCTTATACTTACGGACGTTGGGACGTTAGTACGTTATTCAGAAAAAAATATTAAATCGACACTAGCGACGCCACCGACTGCAAAGTTAACCACATCAGGCTGTATGGTTCCATAACAATTCAGCACACGTATGAATCGGCCCACTAACTGAAAATAAACTCATTAAAAGTACGGAAAAAAAATAACCCGATAACGTAATCTAACCTAACCTAATAAATAAAAAAAAAAAAATTAATTAAAATTTAAAAATAAATAAATTAAAAAAAAAAAAATAATAAATAAAAAATAAATAAATAAATAAAATAAAAATAATAATAATATTAAAAAAAAATTTAAAAAAATAAATAAATAAATAAAAAATAAAAAAATAAAAAATAAAAAATAAAAAAAATAAAAATTTAAAAAAAAATAAAAAAAAATAAAAATAATAAAAATAAATAAATAAATAATAATAATAATAATAAAAATATATTAAATAAAATAAAAAAAATAATAAAAAAAAATAATAAAAAATTAAAAAAAATAATAAAAAATTTAAAAAAATAAAATAAATAAAATAAAAATAAATAAATGAAAAATAAAATAAAATAAAATAAAATAAAATAAAAATAAAAATAAAATAAATAAAATAAAATAAAATAAAATAAAATAAAATAAATAAAATAAAATAAAATAAAATAAAATAAAATAAAATAAAATAAAATAAAATAAAATAAAATAAAATAAAATAAAATAAAATAAAATAAAATAAAATAAAATAAAAAGAAATAAAATAAAATAAAATAAAATAAAATATAATATAATAAAATGAAATAACTTAAACTGATCGTGTTAGATTTTCTGGCAAGTTTTTTTTTTCGTACCTTTAATGACTTTATATCACTTCTAAAGAGTGTGCCGATTCTATGTGTGTTGGTGTATCTGGTCATCAAGCTGTAGTTACCATACAACCTGTGGCCCGTAAACATATTGAAAATGGAAAAGTTCCAGCTAAAAAGGTTGTACATCACTGACATAAAACAACAATATCACGATATCAATCAATTCACATATAGCGTAAACAAAAGCTCAAAATGTAAACAAAAGAAACATACAATATAAACGCTAACTACTTGTAATCACCTGTGTACGGTTCGTACAGTCAACTTATATTTATACATTCATAACGATCGATAAATCCTATTATGAAAATGCTCGAAACATACCGCTGCTTATTTCACGAACACACGATACCAACAACCGACTGTTTCGGTGTCTACAAAGCGACTGAGGGTGTACTTATTAGTCTATCAGAAGTGAAATTCATGTTCGAAGTGATATCACATGTGACCACCCCACTGTATTGTATTTATAAATGTGACCACTTAAGGTAAAGTCGCACTCAACCTATCGAGAAAGATTAAATTCAGAATTTAAATTTCATAACCTGACAATAAGGAATTACTGGCCAATTTTTTATTTTATTTTAATCAATAATAACGATTGTACTTTAATTTTTTTTTAATTATTTTCATAGTTCAATTTTTCACGCTCCAACTCTATGGCCGGCCAGTTTTGAGGTTAGTATGTAAAATGTCAAAATAAGGATGAGCTTTACCGACATCATTTTATATAATATTCATAGTTAAAACCGTAACTAAACGTAAGTAATAAAATTATGTAACTTTTTAGAATCTTTTTAAATAATTTAATTAGTGAAATAAGTTAGAAAATTCATGAGCAAACCAATTATCAATTCGGATATTATGATAAGGTTAATACTCAATACTATTATTATTCTTTGAGTTAAAGTTTCCAAAAATGTACATAATTTTATTACTTATGTTTAGTGATGGTTGATGGTTTACTATGAATAGAATCTAAAAGTATGTACGGTAAAGCTCATCCTAGTTTTTAACATTTGACATTCAACTGATCAAAACCGACCGTCAATAGATTTGGAGCGTTTCGGAGAACTTTTAAAAATTGAATTTTGAAAAGTAATTTATGAACGAAAACTAACTTTAGAAAAAAACAAAACATACTGGTATTTAAGTTTGAACGTCATTATTAATAAAAAAATAAATAAAAAAGAAATGGACTGAATTTCTTTATTATAAAGCTTAAAGTCCCCCAAATTAAGTTAAAATTTTGCCGAAACTAAAAATATACAGATTTAGAATTAAAAAAAAATGAAAAAAAAAATTCCAAACAAATCAAAAAACAGAATACTCCCAGCCGAAACCCGTGACGTCAGATGTTCCGAATGCAATGTACCAACTTGTTTTTATAGGATGATTTTTTATTCACTTCTAAATAAATTCTACGTATAATTAATTTTATATAATAACACCTGTATTTTCTGAATCGGCGTTCGCTGAACTATTTGAATTTTTTTTAAGTCGTTATATTTTTTACTGTTTTTTTAAGCTACATTTTTACAAATCTAGCGTAATATTTTCATATAAATGTAGATTTCAGTAAAAGAAGTTACCTTTTTTTTTATTTGTTAACAATATGACAGAAACAATAATTATATTTGAATTAGTCCTTGCCTTAGAGGATAGGTAAATGCCAATGTTAGTTTCGATATTACGTTTATTGTTCTACCTTTTTTAAAATTCTTTTCGTGTCTCACTTGAAGACAAATAATGTGATGACGTATCTCATATCATGACCAATGTTTACATAATATATAATTCAAAGGGAGATTTTATTTTTAATTTGAACAATATTAATGGAACTTATTGGAAAAATAAAATGGGAATTTAATCACACAGCGCTCATGGTTATGCACAAAGATGCGTTAGGGCGCATGCGCCGCTCTGCCGATACTATTTCTCAATTCTGCCCGTCTATTGCTTTTTCGTTAAACCCTTTGAACCTTATAAGGTTCAAAGGGTTAAACGAAAGGTAACGTTTTTAACGTTTTTTTTTAGGTTTTTACCGGCCTATAGGCCGGTAAACCGGCCTGATTTGGCGAGGCAAATACCCTGAAGGCATAATTTTTTTTTTGCTACCGTAAGTCTGCAAAAAATTGTGAACTAAAAAAATAGTTTTCTAATTGACAATTGATTATTGATCGAAATTGCGTTCTTAGTCAAATATTATTTTTTGGTAAAAAAATGCTCAGGAGCTCAGGGATATGGTGCTGATACAATGAACGCCTTAGGGTTCAAAGGGTTAAGGCGATACAATGGGAAGTAATGCAAAATCATGTGTTTTCGGTTTGAGAATTTGATGGCCTTTTGTATAACCGTTCATTTTTTTGTTGTGTCTTTTTATAAGCCTAGAAAAAAATAAAGTATCAGACATTAAAAAAATGTTTAAAGCGCAAACTCTCCTACTTACGAACCCCTTTTCCGATGTTCTCCTATTGTTCATTGTGGTAAATTAAGTTTTTTAGAATACGACCCTAAAAATTTCAATAATTATGTCTGAGCTTTACAGAATAGAATAAAACACGCATTTTGGTGATGGTTTTTTTGCGTAAATCGAAACATGCGGCCGTTGTTAAGCGGGACTTTCAACCTTGTCGCCACCTGCATAAGGAGGGCGTGATTTCGTTGGAATTTTAGCAGGTGGATAGCCTTAACTCACAATTTCAGATTTTCATTATGGAAGATGTATGTGAATTCTTATCTCAAAATTTACGGTAATGTTTTGTGTCATCTCGGGCTCAAAGGGAAGTTTCAGAACTAAGAAAATGATTAAAAAATTTATATTGCATGTAAGGTAGATGATTGTTTACATCTAGATAGTTCTATGTTGAAATAAAATTTAAAATGGCAAATAAGTACTCATATTTTCAAACCTTTTAAACAGAGTTTTGTAAATGCCACATATTATGTATGCATTATCTGCGGTAACGCCAGCGTGTCATTATTTGGTCTTAAAGGAGTTTTTTTACTTGGTAAAGCGAAGGTTGAAGAACAAACATGAGTAAATGACGAAATAATGTTTAAAAATTATATTTTGTACGGAAACTAGATGATTGTTTACATCTGGGTGGTTCTCTGATAAAGTAGAATATAAAATGACTTAATAAGCGGGTATACGGTGGGCCGCGGACGTCATTAAACGTGAATTATTGAAAGCGAATAAATGCCATATCATTTCCCACGGTGTTCGAAGGCTAAAGAAGCAAACGCGGGGCAAGACGATTCGCCCACGTGGAGGGAACTACCGGGTGGAAGTGAATAATCGATAGAATTTAAGAAATGGGTAGGGTTCAGGATGGTTAGAAGTTTATTTCGATTGAAAGAGAGGTAGAAAATGACAAATGATTGAGTTTTAAAAGAAAGATAAACATTGCAAAGATTGAATCCGCGACGCTTTCGGTTGTAACCCGACGCCTCAACACCCGACGATTAATTGTTAAAAAATTACAATACTTTTTTAACAATTAATGTACATTTTTTTACGATAGTATAACTATATAGTACAGAAATTAACCTGAAAATATACCTGCCAATAAGATTATTATTTATTGTGATCAAATTTAATTTATAGAACTCAGTTTTAATTTAAGGTTTCTAAAATTTAATAAGAAATATTAGTATTCAATATATAGTATTATTCAATAAATATTATTATTCAATAAATATTATTATTTAATAAATAAATATTATTTAAAAATATCTCCTTACGTCAGCAAGATTTAACATAATTTTTTTTCTCCACACGGGAGGCCCTCGGGAAAATTTTGTCGAGGGTCTATTTGAGGACAGGTACGAGTAAACATCTCATCCGGGGGATGAAACACAGAAGCCGGCGAATCATTCTATAGCCAAGCTTTTGAAATCAAAAACGAATAATATAAATCACCCATTCGCAAATGACAAATGTCAACCGTGTACAAATTTCGAGCGCGCATTTGGCGTATTTTCCGAAAGGATCAGTGACCCTAGTTCCTCCGAGTATCTTCCGTTAAAATACCGGTCGATCAATGACAGCACATGTGCTCTAAAGATTGTAATTATTATTTTTTTTTTTTCAAAATATTGTCTGTAAGTTTTTGGAGTGTTTAAATAATTAATGCATCAGCTTATTCAGGGACGGGGAAGACATGGCACGATCAAGTGAATCAAATACTTGAGTCGGACCATGTCAGAAGTCGGAATAACAGAAGATAATGTATGAGGCGTTGTATGAATGTGAATGAAGCGAGAAGTGTATGCCAAGATCGAGTTGTTTGGCGGACCGTCCTCTCTGCCTACCCCTGCGGGGAAACGGCGTGATGGTTAGTTAGTTAGTTAGAAAGGAGGGTGGATGCAGAAAATTTCACCTCAAAGGTTATATCTGGTCTAATATCAATCTTTTATCATGTAGCTGATTTATTTTGAGGCATTAATCCGTATTGAACTATCTCCTACTCATTGATCCAACGTTTCTAACAGCCTTTCATTGTCCATTTTCAGAGTCGGCGGCGCAATTTGAAGAACTAGGGCGTACCACTTGTAGCAGTACCAGTAATTTGTAGTAAATTCTATTGAATTTAGAAGAAGGTTAATTTTTAACATTCCAAAAACCACAATGAAAAACTTATTCAATAAAATAATTTAAAAACTTTCATAATTTAAAAAAAGAAGGTTTTTATCTAAAAGTATTAAAAACATCTTCCCACGAACAATTTTAATGGTATATTTGCTCCTACACACTGCATAATCACACATGGACTACTGTCTTGGTGAAGTGTAACTAATATTTGTATATGGACCAAAACAATAATTAAAATTATTCTTAAATTACCGTACTATACAGATTCTGCTAAAATTATTCTTAAATTACCGTACTATACAGATTCTGCTGAAATTTTCAATATTTTAGATGTTACGATAAATAGACAATTTTATGCTAAATTCGCAATCTTTCATCTCTTCAAATCTAATGTTCATATTCCTCTACAATCCCAAACAATTATTTTAACAAGATCTCTGACAAACTACACCCTCAATATCCCATTAAAATATACCACCCACGGACAAAGACATTTTAAATACTATGCAATTAAACTATATAATCACATCTTTAAAACAAACAAGAGAGAATACACCAACACATTTTTTTTTCTTTTTTTTTATGGAGAAAATACAGATACAGACAGTAGTAATATCGAAACAATATAGAAATATTTGGAGAACTCGCCAGTATCCTAACCTATTTCTCACTGATTAATGTGATAAAGATAAATAAACAAATAATCATTAAAAACAATATTTACACAAGTTAATGAATTTAAGATTGTGTTACACAGAAAATTTATGAAAAGGTGTACAATTTCTAAATAATAGAGTAACAGAAGGTAAACAAGTAAAATAAGGTAAATAACCGAGTAACAGAAAGTAACAAACTTTACAAATAATACTTACATGAATGTAAGGGAAAAAATAATTATTAAATTTAAAATATTGCCATACAAGGGAACAATAAAAAAGCACATAATGTCCAAACACTGTTTGTTGAAGTTTGTTTGTTTAATATTATTATATGAAAACGGCTTTCAATTCTTTTTTAAAAGCACTACATGTATCGAAGAATATGTCGGAATCCATCAGAGTTTGATTTTGATTGAATAACTCGCACATTCTCCTGATTGGATCCCTGACATGTGGATCTTAATGAATCTTAATAAAATCAAAAGGAATAGATTTTTCCATAACTTAATTACACCATATCAAACATAGCAACACTTACATTAAATTTAAATAATTAATTATCACTTTTGTCTTTCTAACAATATTTTTATTATCCTTAAACATAATTGTATAACCATTTCGCAATAAAACTATCATTCGAGGTTTGTTTAAAAGAAAAGGTGAATTTCGAAGTTTTTTGAAAAGTATTTATTTATTCATCAATATCCGTTTTTCTCCCCCTCAAAGTAATCCCCCTCAGATATAATGCACTAATGTCAGCGCTTCTTCCAATCCTCGAAGCACTTCTGGGATTCGCTTTTCGGTATGGCCATCAGCTCGTTCTTAGATTCTGACTTTATCTCATCAATTGTGGCAAAACGCTTTCCTTTCATTGGTCTCTTCAGTTTCGGGAATAGGAAAAAGTCGCAGGGAGCCAAATCTTGTGAATACGGTGGTTGAGGCATGATTATGGTGTTGTTTTTGGCCAAATAATCAGGAACAAGCATTGATGT
This sequence comes from Halesus radiatus, assembly GCA_022606495.2. NCBI lineage: Eukaryota > Metazoa > Arthropoda > Insecta > Trichoptera > Limnephilidae > Halesus > Halesus radiatus. Next base: position 16,309 of record JAHDVE020004235.1, read on the forward strand.
GTGAGCTGGTGCATTATCGTGATGCAAAATCCATGACTTGTTTTTCCACAATTACGACCGTTTGAGCCGTATTGCTTCACGCAAACGTTGCATAACTTCCTTGTAGTATTCCTTATTAACCGTACGACCTGTTGGCAACAACTCATGATGCACCACGCCATTGTAATCGAAGAAAACGGTGAGCAAAACCTTCACATTTGATTGAACTTGGCGTGCTTTTTTCGGTCTTGGCTCTTCTGGCCGCTTCCATTGTGATGGTTGGGCCTTGGTTTCGACGTCATACCCATATCCCCACGTTTCATCGCCAGTTATGACCCTTTTGAGCAAATCTGGATCGTCATTGACGTCATTCAACAACTCCTGAGCGATACTAATGCGACGTTGCTTTTGATAAAAATTTTGCAATTTCGGAACAAACTTCGCTCGTAAATACGCGAACACCTCAGCACTGGTTCTCCAAGTGAGGCGTTCACTACACGCTATTTATATTAATAATTTACAGTGTACGAGTATACACATCATTCTATATAATAGTTGCTAATATTATACAAATTGTCTTGAAATAAATAGAAATTAATAAAATAAATAAATTCAAAATTGGTACAATGCACTTGCCGTCCCTTTATCGCTATAAGCAATAAGTAGGCCTAAAATGGACAAAATACTGTTCCTCGGTTAATGTTTCCAATGATATTACTGTCGGAAGTGTATACAAACAATCCTACATACGAGCTGGTCATCTCAACACTAATTTTGCTACCTATGACGACATCCAATATTAAATTGTATGGATATGTTTTATAATAATTTACTTACTCGTTCATCAGTTCCTCTTTTGTTTGCCTACAAGGTTAAATATGTCGAGCTGGAACAATTTTCTTGACATTTTTCCATATTTCACATCACCTAGCGGATTTTTCCAGAAGTTCGTTCAAACTAACGATCGGTAAATCGCTAGATGGCGGTAATAGTCTTGCAGGAAAGATGTGTTTCTAATCTTATTTTATAATTAACTAGCCGATGTGTACCCGGCCTTGCTCGGGTTTATATAAAGTTATGATGTTGTGAATTCGTACTTGTCATTAGGGTGTCATAATTGATTTGACAGCGAAAGTAACTATCTCTAAACAAAGAAACTATTAGAAAATTTTATTTCATTCCAAACGTTTATTTCTTCAAAACATATCTAAATAATAGAGTTCTTATGTATGTACCTACTTGTGTTTTACATTTAGAAAATACTCTACCCAAAAAACCTTTTTCTTTTGAATATGCAATCTGTGGCTAACCCGAGTGTTATAGACAAAGAAGATTGGAGGGCCCAATGGATCAGTCCCTCCGGCCCCCGTCCTCACCCGCCGCCCAACTTCACATAACTCCTATCATTTGTATTAACTTCTTGCAATATATCATAAGGAATAAATACAGTTAGCTTCTTTTTTTTCAATTTAACATGTATGAAAACTTAGATCAAGCCAAAAAAAGAAAAATGTCATTGATGTAATATAGGAATAATGTAAGAATAGGACGTAAGATTTGTACAGCGCCCTTGAGGTGATTTTTCACAAAAACGGTGCTATAAAAATCATTCGATTATTATTATTATTATATCTATGGGGTAACCTAAATAAAACATGGCGGGTTCAATGTTTTTCAAACTAATTTTAAAACGTTATAACAACAGTTTTACATATTGGATTTCATTCAAACTACTTTCTAAACCTTCCCGGCAGTAATAAAATCAAACTGTCCTATATTCAGCGAAACCGGTCCAGTGATTTTCGAGAACATCGAGGACAAACAAACAAACTTAAATTGATTTTGAAATATATATATATATATATATATATATATATATATATAGATGAATTTGGCAAGTTAGAATAAAATCTATTTAATCTAATATCGCACATATAGTTTTCCTGCATGTAAGCAAAGACTTCTTGTTTGTGAGAATTCTGCAGAAGAGTCCCAATTACACGGAGTTAGTAGGACAATTGTATTCCCATTTGGGATGTAATGTGAGGCTGGAAGGAGAGGGAGGAGGTGAGGAAGAGCGTGGTTGGAAAGTTTCTGGCTATTCATATCCAGTCGCTAAACATGACTAAAAACGTAAAAAAAATTCCAGCCGGACTTCATATGAAAAAATATTTTTAAATTGTACAATACTCCCAGTATCGCCCTGGTGAAGAAAAAATATATTCACCGCTTCTTAGTATGTTCACATTATCAAAACAATATAACGCATTTAAATAAATCAATTAAGAAACCATTATCATTTAAATACGGGGAAACATATTATAAATCTAAAAACCTAACAGAATAGAGAATTTTAATTATTTTCCAACTAAATCGGTTTTACCGATTGTTAATCATTATTTTTTAAAACCCGTACAAATTAGAATGGGGTGGGAGTCAATAAAATCATATAAATAAGTCGTCACAATATGAATTAACCGCAGTTTGAAAATGGCCTTAAACTCTGAAACAGCTGTCACAATAATAAAAACTAAAAATACTTGCAGAACTTAATAATAATATTATTATATTTGATTTACATAAAAACTTTTTTTTAAATTAAATGGAGTTCTACGAATTAAACACAAAAACAATTAATTAGTAATGAGGCACAAATTTATGCACACATCATTCAAAATTAGAAAAGAGAATACACCGATGCAAGTTTAAATCTGAAACAAACATTTAATCATTTTATTCATCATGAGTTCGTGAGCCTAATCATCATAATACGTAGATAGCTACTTAAAGGTAGCCATCTTGTATTATTTACGTGAAAAAATCTCGTTACCAAATCATATTCCTAATTATTTTCTTATGGATGATGTTTTTTGTATAAATGTTTTTGCATGAATTTACTGTAAATTTCAAGAGCGAGAAAAAATATTCACAAACACGTATATAATCCATCATGCAGGAGTGAGATAAAAAATCATTATTTAAAACAAAGCTTTAAACGTACGTGCAATCTCTTCACAAATATCGCACGCAACAGACTGACGCTGATTATAGGAGTGAGAAAGAGACAACAGAATAACAGGAAAATATCTTACGTCATAATATGGCATAATACTAGTCACAGATAAGAGCGGGGCAGCAATATAAAACTTGCTGTAGAAGAAAAAAGATGCAAGTTTCTCGTCACGTCTTTTATCGATGCTGCTATATCTTGAAAGAACAAGAAGATGTGAAAAACAATGAGTGCGAGAGAGAAAGGACATTTTATGATTCATGCAAGTAAAGCCTGTTTTCATACTGCAGCCTTCGAGCGAGAATGGTATAGGAAATACTAAATATGCGAGTGAGATAGACATGCAAGTAGTTGTGCCAGCTTTTCGTGCGAGAGGGAGATGGGGGATAGTTTTTCCGTGCGGTTCAGAAGCGTTGGGTAAAGGACGCTTTACCGTTGTGTTCGGTCATTGACATTTTGGACCAGTCAGAATGGAATTTTTAGGGAACTGTGCGCCGATTTAATTTTTTTAACTTAAATGATTAAAATTATAAAATTTTTTGTTCACCAAAATTACATTCGAATTGGTGACAAAAATAGGTAATGTTTTTAAAAAAATGTTTATCTTGGAATAAAAAACATTATTCTTTTTATTATTATAAATGTGTTCCCGTAATAATTTCCAAGTTTAACTTTAATGATCGCCTGAATCTTAAATAGTACAAAAAATGATAATTATTTTTATGTATTATGACCATTATTATTGAAATTACATTTACAAGTTGTTACCCGCTAAAAATCAGGGGATGCTACTTGAGTCGCTAAAATTAAAACTGGGAAAGTTTGTTTCTACGGAATCAAAAAATGTAATACACTTGTAAAAAATATATTTTTTTTTAAATATATGAGAGGTTTGCAATTTTTTTTCTTTATACTTTGTACTTTGATCGTATCATGTTTGTACTTTGTATTTTATTTGAGCTTTTTTTGTGCTCTGTTTGGGCTTTATTTGTACTGTGTTTAAACTTAAGTTGTACTTTGTTTAAACTTAAGTTGTACTTTGCTTAACTTTAAGTTGTACTTTGTTAAAACTTAAGTTGTACTTTGTTTAAACTTAAGTTGTACTTTGTTGTTACTTGTTACTGTTTATCCTTGTTTGTACTTTCTGCTTTAATTTAACTTTATTTATACTTTTTTTGCATTTTATGAATGCATAATTTTGTTGACTTTAATAAATCGTTAATTTTACTGTGTATTTTACTAATCATGTTTCTATCATCGGAACAAAGTTACAACTATCCATATTGTACATACGAGTACGTCTGGTAAATTTTATGGACTAGTCGATTTTCAAAGTACATTTCAGTTTGTAGATAGAAATTGGTGAATTTTTTATTTTTTATTAATATCTATATATAATACTCACGTATTTTTAAATTGATTTTTGTTCAACTTAGCATGTTGGTATTATATATCATTTAAATTTTACATTCCCTTTTCTTGCATTAAATGTAGGTGCCTTCGGCGCATAGTCCTAACAGTCACCTTTAGATTCTGTATTCAAATTTTTGACAACGCTCCCAAGGGGGTATGCGGTACGGATAGTACGTAACGGGGAGGCAATTTAACAAGTAGGACCTACCAAAGTAAGCATCACGTAATTGGCCGGCCTTATTTGCAACGGTTTATTTGGTAGATGATTTATTAATTAAAAATATTTTTTCATAATTAATGTGAGTGAGGCATAATATTTTACGGGAAGAATTCATACGACCTCTTTTGCGGGATTGTAAAACATTGCCTTTTTTGTAGACTGTGGTCTAAGGTTAAATTCAGGGTGATAAATACTATCAGTATCACCCTGGTAAAAGACCACCTGAGTGGTAGATACTTTCAGTATCGCCCTGGTGAAAGACCACCATTCAGAATTGAAACGATGCTTGAAATGGCTTTAGCCGTGTTTGGTAACCAGATCTGATCAGCCAGGTATTTCTCCACCTTCCTCTTTCTCTTCTCCTTCCACTCCCTATTACCTTCAGCCTCACAACATTCTCCAATTGGGGATTCCATAATCTCACTGCCTCCAAACAGCTGCAGCATTTGGGTCTCTTGTGCGGTATTTCACATAAAATAAAAATAAATCGTAATCGTAATGTTGCTTTAAATAGCTTTAGCCGTGTTTGGTGACCATATCTTCATAGGTAGGAATTTTCCAACCTTCCTCCTTCCGATCTACTTCCTTTTATCGATCCCTTGAACCTCAAATCTATAACATACTGAATAGGTGAATTAAACCTGGTGAGTCCTTCATTAAGCGCTCGACTTAACCATGGCGGCTGATTTAAAAAATATCTGAACACAATGTATGTTAAAATTATTCAAATATTGCACATAAAAACTATATTTTAAAAAATATGTGGGAAACAATTTCTGGACAGTTCGTCAAACCATAGGAAAAGTTTTTAGATTTTTTTTTTTAATTTCCTATTCCTATTTGAAGGTACTCCTTATTGGTAGGGTACCTGTTAGTAATGTATAAAGTCGGTAGTAGATATATTCGTTGGATATAAGATAAATCTTGTAATTGGTTCGAACAGGGTTGTTCGATAGGTATAAAGCCTATTAGGGGAGGGGGGACTTCGAAGAGGAATGATTTATTAATTAGACAATATAATGATAATATTATTACGCAATACGATGAACACAATAATGGGACTAATCTATTTATTTGTGTTTTTATTTTTTAATTTACCTCGGTTTAAAATTCATCAAAATCAAATTAGAATTTTTTTTTTCTGATCGTCCTACTTATATTTTAATTAATAAGTAATCTAATCAAAACCACAAAAAATTAAAAAAGGAATCAGTCGCATCTGGGAATCGAACCCAGGGTCTCTGTCTTACCGGGACGCTCTACCAACTGAGCTAATGAGACCAGTTCACTTTATGGCACCTTCATAATTAAATCCCATATTATTGGCTGCTATCTTTATGATGGTTTTTTTTCGGTTTCGTATTTCATTTAAGATTTGTTAATATTATCTTCTTCGATGATTAAATATTACGCTGAGGTTTATAGGTTTCAATAAGTTATAAAAGTTAATTGAATATTCTTTCTAGACTAAATAAAAAAGGGGGACATTCCTGTATCGAGATTTATATAAGAACATAGATATTAGATTTTAGGATATTGCTTAGGTGTAAAAATAGAGGTTAGGTTTTAAATGATGTTTTGGATGTTTTATAATCTAGGTAAGAGAAAATATATATAAACATTGCTTAAGCCTCCAAATAGATTCAAAATTGGAATAGGCATGACTATGTTTGTGTTTTACTGTAGTTAGCATAAACACAACTATGTATGTGTTTTACTGTAGTTAGCATAAACACAACTATGTATGTGTTTTACTGTTGTTAGCATAAACACAACTATGTATGTGTTTTACCGTAGTTAGCATAAACACGACTATGTATGTATTTTACCGTAGTTAGCATAAACACAACTATGTATGTGTTTTATCGTAGTTATCACAAACGCGACTATGTATGTGTTTTACCGTAGTTAGCATAAACACTACTATATATATTTTTCGGTAGTTAGCATAAACACGAGCATATTTAGAGCATATTTAGAGTAGATAGCGATAATGGGACCACCCATTTTAATAATCCAATGTTTTATTTCACGTTTAAAATTAGTCAGTGTTTTTATTTGTCTGGTCGCAGCTTTTAGTAAATTGTATAATTTGCATGCTATGTATTTAAAGTGTCTTTGTCCAAAAGCTATTTTGGCAAAAAGAGAGTTTGGAGTAGTTCTTTATGTATGGTTTGTTTCGATTTGTATTGATACTATAAAGTATACATCACTGATTACGTAAAACTAGACTCGCTCTTTACTTGCGTTGACGTAAAATGTGTCACTTTTAAAATAACCGAGAAAGAAATTAATCGATATAAAAGGAATCGATAAAATAAGGTTAGGTAAAATTTACAACATAGATAGATTTTTTCTGATTACGGTTAAAGTAATTTCATGGACAAAATAAAATCCCATAATGTTTTTTTAATTTTTTTTTTCGTTTAAAATAACCTTTACAACATTGCTCCACTTATTTATGTTAGACCGGAGCGATTTCACCTTGCAACAGGCATCTTCAGATTGGTACAATATTATAAGTTTAACGTCTTGGTCATATATGAAAACCTTTAGTTTTTGTTCTCTTTAATGTGTAATTTTTGCGAATATTTTATTTCGATGTATTGCTCAAAAAGAAAGCAAAAGTGGTATATTTTTTGTAAATAATGATTATTTTTAAAGCATTACACGTGTACATATTATATTTTCTAGCGTATATATTGTATTCTCTTTTTGAACGGTTTTTTTAACACGATTTTGAAATAACACGGTCAAGAAAACGTAATCCGTACTTTTTTAGAATCTTAGATTATTCCAACCATGTGCAAACACTACCCAATAATATTGTGGGAAAATATAATTTGTTTTATTTTTTGAGATCCTGAAGTGATTTTCAGACGATATATCCCATGTTCCTATACATTGTATTGTATTTTTGACTAGATCTATGTATATATAAAAATTAATGTAAGTTTGTTTGTTTGTTCTCGATGTTCTCGAAAATCACTGGACCGGTTTCGCTGAATATAGCACAGTTTGTTTTTATTAGTGCCGGGAAGGCTTAGAAAGTAGTTTGAATGAAATCCAATGTGTAAAACTGTTGCTATAACGTTTTAAAATTAGTATGAAAAACATTGAAACCGCAATGTTTTATTTAGGTTAGCCCATAGATATAACACTCTGGTTAGCCACAGATTGCATATTCAAAAGAAGAAGGTTTTTTGGATAGAATAATTTCAAAATGGAAATCACAGGTAGGTACCTACTTAAGAACTTTATGATTTAGATAAATTTTGAAAAAATAAACGTTGAAATGAAATAAAATATTCAAATTAACGTTTCTCTATTTGGAGATAGTTACTTTCGCTGTCAAATTAATTATGGCGCCCTAAAGAATTCACAACTTCATAACTTAATTCCAAAAAAAATCTCGAGCAAGGCCGGGTACACATCAGCTAGTATTCTACAAAATGGATCCTTAGTCTAAACACAAAATTTAGATATAACGATATAGGCTTATGTATGAAAGCCTACGTAACTAACGTTTTTTTATTTCTCAAAAAGGGCAACTTTAAAAATTTACTAAAAATGTTTTGTCCTTAAGGAGATGAATTAAGATGAATGAAAGTGGAGCATTTAACAAGCGGGAACTTAAAGCACTTTCTTAATATTACCTTGAGGGTGAAAGGGTAAAATAATGAATAAATTAATAATAATTAGTGGAGTTATAATAATTAGATTTTTTTTATAACAACGATATTAATAATAATATGTCGTAATTTATTTTTAAACATGGCTAAAATTGCTCTTCAGGGTGAAAGCTAAAGAAATATAAAAATACTTATAATAATAAAAGGCAATCCCATTGATGATGCAGGTTAAAGTAGAACATTGTGTCAGGAGAAAATATAACGAAGGTACAAGTGGTTAGACGAAAAAAATATGGACGCCCGAGAAACAAAGGCATTATATATATTATACATAAATTTTTTCACACAGGAAAATAATTTTCCTCGAGGCTTATGGCATCTTTGGGTATGCTGTGTGGAGGGTCTTTTGGGAGATAGGTAGGAATGAACCTGAGTCTTAAAGAAACCCATGTTGTGGGACAGAGGAAACATAGAGGCCGGCAGATTATTCCACAGCCCAGCTGTTGAATACGATAACGAGTTGTAAAAACAACCCGTTCCCAAGTAAAAAATGTGTACATATGTTGGGCGCGCGTTCGGCATTTTTCCCGTCTGTGCACCGGTACTGATGGAATCAATAACGGTAGTTCCTCAGAGCTTCTTTCAGTGAAATACCGGTAAATCATGGACAGCATTCTCACCTGACATCTGTGTTCCAAAGATTGCAATCCATTTGTTAAGATAGGCGAATCTATCAAACGGACCGCCCGTTTCTGCACAGAGACGAGGGTTTTTTTTCATGTATTTTGGAGCTCCCGACCAGAGGTAGCTGCCAAATTCTACAGCTGCTTCTACGTGAAAGTATCTACGGGCTCTGTACAATAGCCCTCATACCTGAGCCGGTCACCGTCAAATGTTTTTAGAGTAGGAAGTTTAGGACGACCAGGTCATTTCATTAAAATGTGTACATTTTAATTATTAGTTTATTTGATAAATAACTTTGCGATTGTCTTATTCGTTATTTGTGGAAAAGGCGAGAACTGCAAACGACAATCATTATAACTGTTGCTTAAAATTAGGTTATGTTCTAATTTTTGTAAATAGTAACATTTTGTATCATAAATAAACACGTCCCATTGTTGTGTGCATTACCACTGGAAACACGGGCAACAATCATTATATCTTGTATTTTTAAATTTAAATACATGTTAGTTAGGGACAAAAAACAGATGAATCAGCTTCCACAAAAGATACGTTCCAAACTACGTGCCTATTCCAATTCCACCTGGGGAAAAAAGATCTCCGAACTAAAAACCAACGACAACTCTATCTGAAAACTCTCTACATCTCTTCGCAATAAATCCACCCCAAATCACCCCATTCAAATCTAACATGGCCTCGTCTCTGACGAACAAGGCAAAGCTGAGGCATTTGCCGACAGCCTTGAAATACAAATCAGTCCAAACTTCGAAAATGCCGATCTCTCTAACACTGAAAACATCAATTGTCATGTTAACCACATTTTAGAGACAATATCCCAAGTCAACATTCTATACACAACCCCAGAAGAAGTTCGTGAAGCCTTCAAATACAAAAGCAACAAAAAGGACCCCGGTCGAGACGGAGTTCCAATCTTCGCTCTCAAAGCCCTCCCCCAAAAAAGCATTCTTACTCTTGTTAAAATAATTCATTCTGATTTCAGACTGCGCTATTTTCCAAAAATAAGGAGACATGCACACGCACGTCATACTAATTCCGAAACCCGGTAAAGACCCAAAGTTTTCAATGTGTTATTTTGGTAAGCTTAAAAATGAAATTGTAAATAATAGATGTAAAGAAACAATAAATAAATAAAATTTGTATTTTTATAAACAATAATTATTAATCTAAAACACTCATCCAAATTGAAAAAACCTTCCGAGCAAAGATAAATGTCGCCGGCAGGACTCGAACCCGCACCCTTCTAATGTCCGGTTAGATGCTCTGCCGTTGAGCTACGTCGGCTTATCGCAAACCCGCCAAGTTAATCAATATATACTAGTGTTCCATTCAATAATTACTGTTTTTATTATATTTTCACCTGTAAACAACCTTGTTTATAAAAATAATAATTGTTTCCCTTTGCGCTATGCACAAAAATCTTGTCTTAAGTTTTTAAGAACTTTAGTTTATCAATTAATAAATAAAATTTGATTTAAATGAAAAGACACTTTGTTGGAATCCACTTTCATTTTCGTATAAATACGTCGACTAGTTTCGATTCGACTGAATCATCTTCAGGACTTAAAAAACATATTTATACAAAAATAAAAGTGGATTCAAACAAGTGGATTCAAGTCAATCTGCAATGTGTCTACTTATTGTAAAAATCTAAAAAATGGTTGTAAGGCACATTTGTTCATAAATATGTTTGTCACTAGTTATAAGCCTTAGTTGTAAATCTTAGACGTAAGTAACTATTTACAAGTCTCAATTAGTTGATTCCTAGATCACTAGTTATAAATTTTAGTTGTAATCCATTAGTAATAAATCTTAGATGTAAGTTATTAGTTATAAGTCAATGGGCCAGTTATATAAACCAACTACAAAATTTCTGTTACGTAACGAACCGTTTCATTAACGTACCGTTATTCGTCCATTTTTTTATTCTGAATAATCGCCATTTATGTATATCTATAAATTATACAGTACCGTTTCACATAATACGTTTTTTTTAAGAGAAATAAAGGTGCTTTATATGGTGTTTTATAATGTGAAATTTAAGATAGGTTTGAAGAGGTGATACTGCGGTTAGAGTGTTATATGTGTCGTGACCACCTCACTAGGAGAACCTGTGCTGAGGTGTTCACGTGGATGTGTTAAATGTAGTACAAGTATTGATTAGTTTTGTTTTAATGTTTTAGTTTTGCCGTATAAATTTGGTAGAATTTGAAGAGACATACATTTTCTGTTTTTGTTTTGGTTATAATAGGCAAAGTTTTTCATTCGCTTGTCATCATTTTCACTATTCGATGGGAAATCCATTTCACAGAAGCAAATTATATATTGTCTTTTATTTAAAATAGTGCACGGTTTCAAATAAGCGATTGTCGGGCAACAACTGACAGCTGTCAAACGACCGGTAATCTGACGAACGTTTATAAATCGGCGAAATCGGGCGGTAGACCAAATATTAGTTAAAAATGGTATCAAGCGTTACGAACGCATATTTAGAAAACTGGCCCTAAGTGATAAGTTATACGTTAGATAAATTATGTTTTAAAACGCCTTTGAGGTGATTTTTCCATGAAAACGGCGCTATTGAAATAATCCGTTTATGATTATTTAATGTAGGAATTATTATTGCGAAATAGAAAATAAAATAACGAAATACATATTATGCAAATGTAAATAACAACAAAACCATAGGTAGTAAAAAAGTCATAATACTAATAAGTACCTTAAAGATATTTCTGTTTGATTTGCAATTAATCTTAAAAAGTAACTTGGACGCCTCCACGATTGGGTTTTTTCACGATTCGGAATGACCAAAACCACAATTAGTTTTGGTCATTTCGAATGCCATTAGAAACAGATGGGATTCTCATTATAATCTATTTACATTCTAAGTTGCCCAATCAACAAAATATTTTTGTCATATGCCACCTCGCATTAGTTCTTCTAAAACAGAACAATGGATCTATGGCATTCCCCCAGTCAAGAAATGTTGTGAGGCATTAATAAATGAGGGAACGGAAGAAAATGAAATAACAGGATTTAAGTGGCAGATTATTCAAATCTGTTAACTTAACATATGAAGTGATTTCAATACCGGGATGATACTGAAAGAAGGTAACATAACTCATTTTCTCGAATTAATTACTCACACATAACTTTTGATGTACCCCTTTATAAAAATTATAAAAACAAACATTTTAAAAAATAAGTTACATTTTGTTTGGCCATTCTCAGGTTTTAAATGAAATGTCGTCCCTAATCGAATTTTGACACAAACACAATAGACAGATCCATTGCTTGCATTCAGCATTTTTCTAACTTGTTATTCGACTTCAGAAAATGCAAATTAAATGAAAAAAAGTTCATTCTTAATATGATTAATAGAACACATCGTTTTCGATTATTCAAATAATACCTGTCGCTAAAAGCAGTAATTAGGTGAAATCATTACAATATCGTGATGGGCTCCGTGGTCGAGGGGTAAGGCTCTCGACTACGAATACGAAATACGCGGGTAAATTTTATTTAATTAATTTTTCCTGATTCACTAATAATTAGTGGACTCTCAGTGTCGCCCAGACCACCATTCCGAATCGAAACGTTGATTGAAATTGCTTTAGCCGTGTTTGGTAAACAGATCTGAGTAGCCAGGTACTTCCCCACCTTCCTCTTTTCCCATCTCTTTCCCCTCCCTGATACATTCAGCCTCACAACATAGCCTCATTCGCTCGGGATGCCATAGTCTCACTCGTTCCAGACGGTTGGGACTAGTAACCGGACTCTCGTGACGTTTGGCAAGAATATCACTGTCGCAAGTGTAAAAATATGCACCAATACACACAATCATAAATTTGTATTGTTCGCATCTTCTACCATTTCCTTTCACCTCGCTTGGGGTGACGTAATCTTACTAGCTCAGCAGTGGATTTCACGCAAAGAGGCCTTGTATTTAAATCATTTCAAAACATCCCTAATTTTTCTAATAATAAATGTTTTTATTTAATCGGTTAGTTAAATATGTGCTAGCTTCATAGCAACAAAAGAACTACAACCTGATTATAAAACCAAATCAAAATACTGAATTAACATTAATCTCGCGATCTAATGATCAATCTTTTGAATGGCTCACGGAACCGTTAAGAGAATCTCTCACATTAAATAATAATAATTGCATCTCGGTGACCGCTACCCGGGCAGCGGGAGTGTACATTGGCGGGGAGTGAAGGGTGGCAGGGGTGGGAAGATGAAGAAGAAGCGGCCGGTTGAGAAGAAGTAAAGAAAGAGGCTGGTGACTGGTTGCGCCGTGTCCCAGTGGTAAGGCAGAGCGCTGTACGGCATTAACAGTTAGATCGAAGGCTGTGGCGGCCCAAGATCATGGCTAATAGCAGTCATACGAATGTTTAGTTACCGCAAAGATGGCGGAGTAAAAAGGTGCAACTAGAAAATAAATAATAATAATAAAGTTTTATTCCCAACTTTTTTTAAACTAACTAATAGGTAGGGGTGGGCAGAGTGGATCGACCACCACTCTGTCTCCGCACACACTCACATTCATGCATACTCTTCTGTTTTTCTGACACTTGATTCACCATGACCTCCGCGTCATTTATTCTCTTTACAATCCTTTCTTCATTCATCCGCTCTGCATGCCCAAACCATATCGATGCATCCCTTACCTAATCGTTTACGTTTTAATTACGTTTACACTTTCATGCAACGTTATTATGTAAACATATAATCGCAATATATACACACCGCGTCTCTACACAAGCATTGCTTAAAAGGGAAGTGTAGTTTGTAATATGACTTTATTATTATTATGATTAATGTATTCAATTTCAATCATTTAAAAAATAATAACAAATCAGCCTTACAATCTTTCTGGGTTTCATTTTTAACATGGTATACATACGCCTCAGAGATCTTTATTTTTGTAAGCAAAATTTTTAAAACTTACATACTTGTAGAAAGTGTCAAGGTTGTTTTCCTACTTGAAATTTGTTTTTAAATTTACTATATTATGTTAATAAATTAATTAATCTTTCTTAAATTTATTTTATTAGTCTTCATAAGGCGATTCTTTTATTGAGTTAAGTTAAAATAGTTGAAAATGAAGTGTGGAAAGTTCGAAACCAGGTTTAGAATCAAATTGATAAGAAACTGGTTTGAAAATTATATGAATAACCAAACCCCTTCCTTCTATTCGGGGTATTATAGCTCTACCAACTAAGCACAGTGGGACACATTTGTGCTATTCGTAGAATAAATAAAAAGTACCTGCCAGGTAGATTTTCTTTTTTTTTGATTTTATGGATTCTTTCGTAATCGTCTAACTAGCTGGGGCTTACTGCAATACCCCTCGTGTTTTTCTAACTAGTACTGCGGCTCTTTGGCGTTATTACTATCACCACCTGATGGTTTTATTTACTTGACTGAGTTTATTTTACATTACGTGTATTTTTAGGGAAAATATCTTAACTGGACAAAAAAACCCTAAACAAAAGAAAAAGCGAAAAACCAAAAAAATAGTTTTGAACAATTTACTCAGTTTTATCTTTTACTGATGTTAAATATTTTTTTTGTGGGCATCATTCTCTCTGGATTCTGCTACCCTAGTTCTGTGGATTTAAATGGAAATCCGTGTGCTTTTGACATAATACCTTTTAGTTCTAGCTCTGCTAGAGCCAATGAAAATAGAGCGAACACAGCGTTCTGCCTCTCTTCCACTGCCTGCATTGTATATTGCCATTCTATTTGATCGAAAGGTTTTTTTTTATTGAAAATTTAACATCCGAATGAACGAACTTTTGTATCGCACTTCTTGTAATCTTAGTTTATTCTGTGATGCTATTACAACGTATTTTACTTCTAGCCGGACATGTAAAACAATCTACAGGTATTCTCTTAACGGTCAGTACCCAAAAATACACTCTTTGCAGGTTGCTAACTCAAGAAATACTTTATTTATCTGCAAATTCTATAAGAAATACGTACTGAAATTTTATTTAAAACGTTAAAAATTGCATTCACCAGTTTTCAAACTGCACCTTATTTGTAGACATTTTGGGATATATTTCATAGAATTTAAAGATTATGTTTTGAGGCATTTGTTTTTTTGAAACCTTATGCATTTTTCTGACTACCTGTACAGAATTTATAGATGAATCATTTGTGGTATTTCTTAAGATAGAAACGTGCAAAGTGATGTTTTTTAACGCTAGCCCTTAAAATAAAGAATCTCACAATTACTTATTTTTTTATTAACTAGCTTTTACTTACCATATTCAACACTTTTTTTCTTATTTAACAATTGAAAAGTATGAAAAGAACAAAACAGCGTCTAATTTTTTTTAAATAAATTAGATATTTAATGATTCTATAACGCACAATGAAAATTATTTTGGTTTTCGCTAAGAAAGACGGACGAATTTTCTGCTTCATAGAATAAGACAAAACTTCGATTGAATTAAAAACCAACATTACATAAATTCGTACAAAAAGGAAAGAAATCAAATACTATGTCTTTTATTTTCAATTTAATACAAAATTCCGGTAAGACTCTGAAAACTCGTGAGAATTCCCGCCAAAACCAAACACCAAATAAAACTCCCCTTTTACTGGCTGGTAGATTTCCACAGCCGCAGTAGAGCCTCTCGCGGGTTGCGGTTGAACCTTTGCGTTTAGGGTAACAGTTATCTTCCGTAGTATGTTCCCAAGCACGGTGTCGAGCGGTCAC
>JAHDVE020004236.1:0-14096 GCA_022606495.2 Halesus radiatus
TAACGCAAACAAGTCTTCCCCTTAATGCGCACTGAGCACAAATGTACATTTTATTTTGTAGAATATAGTCGAAATTTGAATATGACATGTGCGTTATTTAGCATAATTAGTTCCTGCTTTTGACACGTTACATTAGGGCGGTCGGTGGAGCTCGTGCGGCGCTGCGAATCGTGCCCATGATTTCTTACAATAATTTCGTAGTTTTTTTTATATTTTTATGTGATTGCGGTAGGGTAACCAGTGCCTAGATGGAATGCACGCCTCTGCCCATTCGCAATGCGTACCAAATCCCACCCCCTACCGAAATTCCACGACGTCTAGCCTAATTCATCGTCATTATTGTGATCGAATTGACAAAGCAAATAATTTGATTATAACATTAATTGAATAAACAGAGATTTCACCAAAACTAATTGGAAATTATTTGGATTTAATGCGAGGAAACATAATATTGTATTTAAAATCTAGTGTGTAATAAACATGTTGACATTACATTATCCACTGAATAGATTTTTTCAAGAATTCTAATCCATCCCAAATTGAAAGAAGACTGATGTATTTGAAAATGTTTGATAAATATCAAAATTGATCTTCTTTACGGTACTTCATACAGGAGGCCCAGAGGGAAATAATTTCATTCTCGTTTTTGGGGATGCTTTATGGAGAGTCTTTTTCGGGATAGGAAGGATCACACCTGGACCTTAAAGATACTGTGTTGTAGGAGGGAGGAAACAGAGGCCTCCAGACTTTTCCATTGAAATGCACGTAAAAAAAGACACCATTCACACCAGACGTCTGTGCTCCAAATATTGCAATCCGTTTGTTAAGATAAGCGAATGTATCAAACGGACCGTCCGTTTCTGTAGAGTCTAGGGTTTTTTTCCAAATATTTTAGGGCTCCCGATCAGAGGTGGCTGCCATATTCTACAGTGAACACATTATTTACAGAACACAGATACGTCCATAAAACACTTATTTTGTTTTATCTAATTCATTGGCAAGTAATCTCTTTAATTGAATAATTAGAAATTAACAAACGAACTAACGATCCTAATATAACATTAATTAATAAAGTAAGGGAAATTATATACTCACCGCTTCTCAGTATGTTCACATTATCAAAACAATACAACACATTTAAATAAATCAATTAAGAAAACATTGTCAGTTAAATACGAGTAAAAACACATTATAAATGTGAAAACCTCACAGCATTCAGAATTTTAATTGCATTCTAACTAAATTGGTTTTACCGATAATAAATCATTACTCATCTATCCAAATTTTTAAAGGAGTGGGGTAAATTAAATCATATAAATAAGTCGTCGCAATGTGGATTAACCACAGTTTGAAAATGGTCTTAAACGCCGAAACAGCTGTCACAATAATAACAACTAAAAATAATCACAGAACTTAATAATAACATTATTAAATCTGATTTACATAATTTTTTTAAAAAATCTCTTTAATGTCTGAGTAAAATAAGTCAATTTTTTTTATTTAAAAACCATCAGATTAAAAAAAAACTCTATTTCTTTCAAGAAAGTCAAACGTTCTTGGATTACGAATAACTGACAATATTTTAAAAACTCCTACGTATTTTTTTTTTTGATTTATATAAAGCCTCTGCCTAAGTAATTATAAATATAACTTAGACATTCAGAACTGTCGTATTTATTTTGAATTTCATCAAATAAAGAAAAAAACTAAGCATTTTTCTGCGGAGTTCGACCACTTCGGCAGGTACTAATACTGTAGAATATGGTGTAGGTAATTTGTACCAACGTAGGAGTTTGTAAAACGTATTCATTTAGTAGCAGAATAAGCCTCGGCTGCTAGAAACGCTCGGATGGTTTGCTGTGTGTTTACTGTAGCGACGCGCATGAGGGGTACAGCGTTTGTTTATAAATTCCCGTGGAATTGTTAGAAAAACCGTTCGCTGTGAAGGCTGTATTCATATAGCATTTACGTGAATATGTATACATAATAAAACTGGAAAAGATATGCGAATAAATTTCAACTTCTTTTTGCCACCAAATAACAAATATGGATAAAATAGTAACTGCAATATCATGCGATGTTTTCTGATATTGTGTCCTGTTCATCATATCTTCCAAAACTAAAACTTTATAACATAACGTGTTAATCCCGATAGACCAGCTAAGTATGTTTCTGTATCTGCTTGTATATAATTAGATAGAGTAGGAAGCAGCGGAGTCCATTGATCTATGACCAAAAGTAGGCTGTGCGTAGTTCGAGTATGAATTTTCCATTGAATATTTGAAAATGGCAATTTTATAATTTTTTTCTGCTGATAGTTGTGGCCAACTGAATAAATGAGGGTACAAGTTGCTTAACAAATTCACAGAAACAATTCGGGTGATTTTAGAAAAATATGCATTCTTTTCTAATGTAAGCTATTGCTTGTATTTAGGAAAGGATTGCTTTTTAATTTTTTTAAAACTTTGTAGTGAAAAGAGATGGATATATAAAAGAAAAATATAAATGTCTCAAATAAGGAAAGTTAAGTATACAGAAACATCAACAATAAATTTAAAAAATTACTAGTGTATAAACAATTAGTATTTCAGAGATATGGTTAAACTGCGTAGTGAAAACAAATATAAAGAAGATACATTTTTCTTAAAGTTAGCCTCTCAGAAGCTGGGGATATTGTATAGGGGACACGGATACTTTAATAGTACACAACTGCTGACCCTGTACAAATCGCAAGTGCACCCCATTCTGGAAGTTGGTAGCCACTAGAGCACCAAAACATCTAAAAAAATCTGACTGCAGAAACGGCTGGTCTGTTTGAAAGAATTCCCTAACTTAAGCGTATTGCAATATTTAAACCACAGGTGTCAGGTGGAAATGCCGTCCGTGTTCTATCCATATTTCAATGGAAGATGTTCTGAGGAATTAGCGTCATTGATCCCTTCGGCACCGGCGCATATTTGGGAAACACGCCAAACAAGAGCTCAACATCTGCGCTCACAGTTTTTACATGAAAACGGGTCAGTTCTATGACTCGTTTTTGAGTTCAATAGCCCTGCTGGTGAACGACTTGCCAGCCTCTGTGTTTCCTCCCTTCTTCAACATGAGTCTCTTCAAGACCCAAGTTCACTCCTGACTCTCCCCACCCTCCACACAGAATCCTCAAGGATGACATAGACCCCGAGTGAAATTATTTTCCACAGGGCCTCGAGTAATGTAAAAAAAACTATTATTATTATTACCACAACTTTGGGTAGAAAGTACCTCCTTGGAAGAGACTGCAGGAGACGGACTGGAATTGAGGCAATTCATAGAGACAATCACCACTATCCAAGAATTGTAGCGCCGATGATCATGGTGGTAGAAGCCTCACGAATTAGTACTGTTTTTATTTTATTTTTGCTTCAATACCGACAACATTCGAGGTTTCATCAATAAATTACTTCAAACTGAAGTGGTATTTTTGTCCCCAGTTTGTGCATCAGTCAACAGACTGTTGTTTATTTATTTAGCCATTGAAATATACTACAGCCCTCTCTAGCTCGAAAGCTCATCTCCTTTCCTCTTAATAAATGAATACAAGCTCCTGTTTTTACGGGAATATATTAATAAACGAAGCGCTTGGTTTATATAAAGATTTGGAAAGGGCGATTAATGAGGGCGATTAATAATTCTAGTTATTGCGGCGGCTTCCGAACAAAGACGTATTGGCGCGTCGTGGAATATTTATTATGAGCAGGGGCGGAGAAAGATTTTTTAAGAAAATAAAACTCAGAGCGTTAATAACGTCAATTGTATGTTTTATTTTTATTATTTATTAAATTTAAAAAATGCTTTGATGACTTGCATAGCGCCGTATTTTTGAAAAATCATTTCAAGGGCGCTGTACAAATACTACTTGCTAGGGTTTATCTTATTATGTACAAACAGATACAGAAACATACTTATCTGGTAGGTCATTTCACATTAAAACGTTAAATTACAATGGTTTCGCTTGAGAAGATATGATTTTGCACGCACAGGAAACAATATTAGAAAAAAATGCACAGTTACTTGATATAATATTTATTAGAATGTTATTGGCAAAAGAAGAGTGGGTATTTATTTGAAATATTATTTTATTTGAGATTTTCGATAATAATTATTTACAGAATTTACAAATATTTACAATGTCGCAGACTACGAAATGTTTCAAATTTTTCTCTTAATTACTCTAGGTACGCACTAAAAGCTAGGTTTCCTATGTTAATTAGGTGTGCAACGGAACTATTCACGAGATGAGTACATAACTTAAGTACGTACATATTATGATAATTAACTACATACATACATATTATTTGGAACCTATTTTAATAAATTTATTATATTACATATTACATTATATTATTTATGTACCTTACATAATATTCCTATCTTTCATTTAATTATTATCTTATTTATTACTCAATCATTGAAGAAGATAATATTAACTTATCCTAAATGAAGCATGAAACAGAACAAAAAACCACAGAAAATAAAAAGGTATCAATCGCATCTGGGACTCAAACCCAGGACCCCTGTCTTACCGGGACAATCGCTTTACCAACTAAGCTAAAGAGATCAGTTCAATGTCGCCGACAGGACTCAAACCTGCAACCTTCTAATATCCGGTCAGATGCTCTACCGTTAACTCGGAAGGTTTTTTCAATTTGGATGAGTGTTTCAGGCTAATAACTATTGTTTATAAAAATAATTGTTACCCTTTGCGCTATGCACAAAAATCTTGTCTTAAAAACGTTAGTTTATCAATTAATAGATCAGTTCAATTTACGCCATCTTCATCGATAGCATACGTCAAATTCAAGACATGTCAAACGATACATAAAAAAAATATATTTTCATTCTTCTTGAATGGAACATTTCGCCACCCGCCACTGATTACCCATAATCCTGTAAAATGAAGAGGTTGAACATTGTTTGAAGACTCGAGGAGAAGATGAGACACCGCAAACAACAGAATGAAATATTCACGGTGGGTCTTTTTCAGATTCCATACAGATACGGTACGAAGTTTGAATGTTGTGAATTTTGCAACTAGTTTCCCTTCAAAAGGGAAAGAGAATTTGCATATATTTTTTTGTTTAAATAAACGTTTTCGTTTTTTGTTTAAATAAATGTAAACACATAAGATATATTTTATAAGTATTTAATAATAATAATAAATAGGTGATTTGTATAGCGCCGTTTTTATGAAAAAATCACCTTAAGGGCGCTGTACAAATATTACTTACTAGGGTTTATCTTATTATGTACAAACAGAACATCATAAATACCATTTTAAAGGTCCCCATAAGGACGTCAACAACGGAAATTTTTAAACATTTCAACGTTCGAAGTATCCAAAAAAATCATTGCCAAAAATATTCTAGTTAATCATCATAAAAATGAGAAAATGGCTCTGACTCTTCATGATCATAATACCAGAACAAAGCAATTAGACAAGATAAATATGCCTAAATACAATACTACTTTTGGACGAAGAAGCTCTGAATTTTTAGCCATAAAATTATATAACAAACTCCCACTTATCAAAAAAAGTAAATCAATCAATAATTGCATTAAGCCCAGCAAAACTTGGCTTAAGGAATTACTAGAACAAGAACTGACTACTATTCTCAAAAAAACGTCATAGAAATTACTGGAAAGACCCTACCCTAACCTTGAAGTTGAAATACAGAAGTTGTTGAAACCCCTTTGTGCAAAACCTGGTCCGCCTAAGCACAGGATCTCCCAGTGAGGAGGACTATGAAAAAAATTCTATAATATATTTGTATTTTTAATATTCATTCCTTACCTTATACTATCAAAATTATATAGAAATTAATAAAAAAAAATAAAAAAAGATACATTAACATAATTACCTGGTAATTATTCACTACAGATTAATACGTTATATTATGAAGTTTTAGCTTGAGAGGATATGATTTTGCTCGCACAGGACACTATATTAGAGCACACTGAACATTGCATGATATTGCACTAACTATTAAAATCTTATCTGTCATTTATATTATATTTATTAGAAGGTTATTGGCAAAAGAAGAGTTGGTATTTATTTGAAATATTAATATTTTTTCTTCAAATTTAGGACTGGAGAACAATGTTAAAAGGTTTAAAAAGCTATTTATAATGAACATCTGTATATTAACTAACAGTCTCCGTGGTTGAGTGGTTAAGATCCTTGGCTACGAATCCGAAACTCTGTTATTTCACAATTTATTCATATAAATAATATGTAGTATATTTACGGCACGTTCCAGAGTGGTAGATACTGACATTATCGCCCCAGTGAAACCTACTTATCTACCACCAATCATAATAGAAACGTTGCTTAAAAAGGCTTTAGTTATGCTTGGTGACCAGATCTGAATAGCCGGGTACTTTCTCACCTTCCTTCTTCCTTCTACCCCATTTCCTTCCCCTCCTCAATACATTAAGCCTTACAACATACCCCAATTGGTGATGCCATAGTCCCACTGGCTCCAGACGGTTGGGAGCAGCTGGGACTCTTGTGTGGTATCATATAATTAAAAAAAAAGTAATTTTTATAGGTAGTGATAGAAAGTAACACAAATTATTACCAATTTACCGAAATGTCAAGTTTTTTCGTACAGTTTTCAAGTTTTCGAGAAACCAATCAGTGTGGAAACTGTACGCGACATAATATATACTTTGCTTTGTTATTTATATAGTTTTCCTCCCACAACAAGCTATTTCCCTTGTTATTTATGTGTTCTAATCTTGCTCCTGTCTGGTTTAAATTATTTAAATATTCCATTATGGGGACAGGCCTTGTGTGCATACTGAATGCAGATGCATACAAGATGTGCAATATGTGCATGCTCAATGCGCACTCCGCGCGGGTTGCATGGGCATGTCGAGATGTTCAAACAGTGTATAGTTCACACTTTCCTCTTCGTATACACTGCTTCGAGCTTTAACAAGTTTTGCTGAGGGCGGAAGGAAATAACTAATATGGACATTATTTGAATTTTCGGAAGCATTATTTTATGCACATTTTTATTGGCTGACGTATTGTTCACCTTAATAGGTGTGAAATGCCTATGTTGAAATGGCAATTTACAGGGGTGGTTTTTCAGCTAGGATATTTAGATGACAAATACATTAGTAGATGACAATTTAATTTTTTTTCTGAAGTATACTAATTTAAAAGCAGATTTATTGGAGGTGATCAATGATCTTACTTTTAAAGTAACTTGTTTTGCGTATTTCTGATGTCACTATATATGTATATTTTTTTTTACATTCATTTATTAATTAAGCTTTTCGTTACATGATAAAATACATATTTAATTAAGAGATTTTATACTATTCTTTCATTTGAAGCATTTGCTTGTGGATGGAAGAAGAGTGTACATTATTTATTATTAATAATTAAAGTAATATAAAATATGGTACATATATATGCATGCATTACAGTTTTATTTAGAAAAAAAAACATAGTATATAGTAAATGTGTTATAAAAAGAGATTATTTTCTATTTTACTTTATAAACCACTGTACACTCAAATTATTATATTATACATGTTTTTCAGTTATAGTTAAATTTAATTAAAATAAAGATATTATTATTATCAAATCATTTTTATTACAATATTGTAATAATACACAAATTAAAAATATAAACAAAAATTTATTAAAGTAGGAACTAATTAATTAAAAATGTTAATAAAATATTATTTTAAAACATTGAATATCAAATTTACGTTAGAAATTAAAATAAATATTATTATTAATATTAGTATGAAAATAAATTGAAGAGTTCGCTATTTAAAAAAAATATATATTTAATTGACTATTAACACTTCTGATTTCGAAAATTTCAAATTAGTCCAATCTATTTATCTAAACCGGTTGTATTTGAATACAAAATTTTTTAAACCTTTATTTTTATCAAAAGATTGATTGGGTTCGAAATTATGTTAAGCAAATTCAGAATAAGTTGTTCCTTTAAAAGCGTTTACGTTTAAACATGACTTAATACCTTTCGATAACTATCTATAACCCTTACGACGATAATGATTTTTTTTTATTTTATCACCTTTGAAATAGATCCAGAGCGCCTTAGAACAGAAGCTCCCAGCTTGAACACAGAAAAGCTCAATTTGACAAGTTCCTTTTCTCCGCTTCCATTTGGTCTCTTTTTAGTTCATCGTCGGCATTGTTCTTTTCTACCCTTTCATCCCCCATAGGGGGTGTTTGCGAGTAAGTATTTTCTATTGCTGTAACGTAGAACGTGATAATAATCGACATTATTAGTTTCACAAGATGTGATCCAAAATAGTATACGTATTTTAGCAATAAATTTTATATGTCACAAAACTATTTCGATTTATTATGAATGAAAGGATATTGTCAAAGTAATAGAATATCAATCGCATGAAATAAAATAACCTAAGTTGTTGGAATCTCTCAAAGTAAGGTAAACGGTAGCCGACACTATATTCCTGAATAAAATCTTAATAAATGAAATAGACTGCTCTGAACCTTGTCTTAAATTTACCTCAAAATACCGTTGAAACATACCCGCCACACCAAACTATTTTACACATTGAGCAACAAAACAAACGCTCCAGCAAACTCACCAACTTCCCGTGCGCTCCAAACATTTAATAATCTTTCTCACAACCTAAATATCGACATATTTACTCCCTACCGTCATTTAAGAAAAATATTACTCGTAACATCAATGCGCAATCTCAACTCTCCATAGCAGTATTCAGACACATAGCTACACATGCACACTTACACATACACACATATACACAAACACATATCCCGTGTTCGCCAAATTGAATAATCTTTGTCCCGACTCAAATCTCGACATATTTTCTGACTCATTTAAGAAAAACTTACCCTCTCCCTATCACATGTATTCACGGTAATGTTTACTCCCACCTTCCCTTTTTTTTAAATAATAACCCCTCTGTTTCACTTTCCCACCATAAAAATCTCACTAATACGTCCTCAAAGCTGCATCCAATCTGTTAACCAAGTTCGTCTTTCTTTTGAAGAGAGTCGGTCGAGGTATAAATCCGTTCCAGGCGACGCCAGTTCCGCAGGACGTCGTCGGGACCTACTGCCACGGAGTTTTCTTGGCTGCGCCGCCAAACTTTGGCCGTGTGAAACTTGGGCCGGCTTTATACGTATTATGGCGAATGATAACTACTAGGCAGTACTGAAACTTCGGCCAACAGATGGCGGGGGATAGTTAAATCTTCGTGGGAATTCACCGGGATAATGTTTGATGTTCAGATCGTAGTACGTTGTTCGTTGCAATTAACGTAGTAAAACAATGTTAATTTGACCATAATTACACGAATACAGATTTTCGCTGCAATCGGGATAACTTTGGAAGTTTCTATAGTAGAATGGGTCGCTGCTTGGTACAGAACCCAAGAATAATTAATTTTATGTCGGTTTTCAAAACATGTTAATTATTTATTTATTGTATTATACACGCCTTATATGGGCTTTTACATATATAGTTAGTTATGGTAAACAGCTGAAAAACACACCACAGTATACCTATTACATAGATAAAATAACGAACAAATACAGCAATAACATAGTGTAAGTACCATTCCAAGTAATTAGTTACAGATTAGAAATTTCAAAACATACCTCACATTCACTGATACTTATACTCTAGACACATATTTTAATAATTGTTGAGGATGTATGCAATAATCATCTGTTTATATTCGTATTTCGAGCAGTTGAACATATCTACTATGTCTGAAAATCTATTACCTTCTGAGTGAAGTCTAGGTACTAGAGAATTTTGAATGATTCAGTCCTGAAATTATTGTCACAATTGCATAAAATTTTATATCGAGTAATTCTAGTTGGAAAATTATATTTAATTAAGCTGACAATTCCAGGGATGTCCATAAAACCATTAACAATTTTGATAATAAAGTTATCAGGTCTATCTGAGAAATTAATAATTTTAGTTCTTTCATTAAGTAATTGTAATTTATAGTTTCTATAGGTAAACCGAGTTTATAGTAATCTCGTATATCAGGAATTTAAGTTGAACTTTTTCAATAGAGTCGGAATGAATTTTATAGTCAGGAGACCATATAGAAGAATTATATTCGACTTGAGTACGAACTAAAAAAGAGTATAATAATTTTAGTGTTGAGATAATCCTAAGTCTCTTGTATTTCGGAGAATGAAGCCGAGTATTTTTAAACCTTTATTAGTTATAGAATTGATATGAGTAAGAAAATTAAATTTAGAGTCGAAGACATGGCCAAAATCATAAATTTCGTTAACAGACGAGAGAGAAATATTGTTAAAATTGAATTATTTATTATAACATGTATGGCACCACCATACTTGACTGATCTCTGCGTGAGGGACAATCTTAACTAACCAATCAAACATCCCGCCATTTTGTCTCATATATTCTCTTCTATTATTCTGACATGGCCCGACTCAAGTATTTGATTCACTTGATCGTGCCATGTCTTCCTCGGGCGTCCCCGGCTTTTTCTTCCGTTCACATTCCACTCATATATTCTCCGAACATTCCTTTCTTCGTTCATTTGCTCTGCATACCCAAATCATCTTAGCGACCCTTCCTTAATCTTAGTGCAATCTGCTCATATTATCTGATCCTAAATCTGAACCAGCCGAACGAAAAGATTCTTCATGTGAATAATTATTAACAATAAACTGGGTCACAATCAAAGGAGTAATGTAAAATGTTAAGAAAACATATTTGAGTCTTGGATTTTTTATATGAATACCGCACAAGAGTCTGAACTGCTCCCCACAGTCTAGAACCAGTGAGACTATGGCATCCCCAATTAAGGAATCTTGTCACGTCGACGATATGAAGGAGGAGAAGGAAAATGGGAAGAGGAAGGTGGGGAAATATCTGGCTGTTCAGATCTGGCCACCAAACACGGCTAAGAGCCATTTCAAGCAACGTTTCAATTCTGAATGGTGGTCTTTCACCAGGGCGATAATGAGAGTATCTTCCACTCTGGATCGTGCGCAAATATTCTATATATTATTTTTAAATGAATTAATTGTGAAACAGCACAAATTAATTAAACAAAATTTACTTGCGCACGCCGGGATTTGACCAGTTCTAAATATTTAGATTCATCCCTACCTTGCACTTCCCCTCCGTACTACCTTTAGTCTCACAACAAACCCCAATTAGAGATGCCATAGTCTCACGGACTCCAGACGCAGACACGGGAGCAGCTGGGGTCTTGTGTGATACTTACATAAATATTAAAAAAAACCTTAGCAGATTTATAGAGCCCACGATACCCGTGTGGGAATCAGATGCATTTGTCAACTAAGTCACGTACTTCCATACCTTCCTCGTCCCATCTCCTTCCTCTCCCTATCTCCTTTCCCTCACTCTGGATGTATAGTGTATCTGTGGATGCGATAGTGCGCTAGCTTCGGGCAATTGAAACTCTTGTGTGGTATTTAAAATAAAAAAGAAAATCATTATTGCACGCTACTTTACATTATTCGACTTGAGTACATAAACTCATTTTAATTAATTTAAAAAAAAGTGGAAATAAGAACAATACCAGCTAATATTATTTGTCGAAAAACTTCATGAGAAATTTGTATTCATTGAAAATTCCTAGGCTCTCAGTAAATATCGCTATTTCGTCCCCAATCCTTTTAGCTTGATATTGCTTAGCGATGAGAAATGCTCCATTGCAAGCTTGGTGAGATTACGATAAACGCTTTAATAAAGTAATACTTATGTTTTGGGACTAAAGGGAGTAGTGAAAGGAGTATTGGGAAGTATCTGGTTCCTAGACTCTCAATAAATATTGCTATTTCGTCCCGAATCCTTTTAGCTTGATATTGCTTAGCGATGAGAAATGCTCCATTGCAAGCTTGGTGAGATTACGATAAACGCTTTAATAAAGTAATACTTATGTTTTGGGACTAAAGGGAGTAGTGAAAGGAGTATTGGGAAGTATCTGGTTCCTAGACTCTCAGTAAATATTGCTATTTCGTCCCGAATCCTTTTAGCTTGATATTGCTTAGCGATGAGAAATGCTCCATTGCAAGCTTGGTGAGATTACGATAAACGCTTTAATAAAGTAATACTTATGTTTTGGGACTAAAGGGAGTACTGAAAAGGATTATTGCGAAGTATCTGGCGCTTCAGATCTGGTCACTAAACCCAGCTAAAACCGTATCAAAGCGATGTTTGGATTCACATATTTGAGTTTTGGGCGCAACAAGGGGACTTAAGGCAATTTATCACGTGTATATTACCAGCATCCTACATGGTCGAGGGGTAAGGCTCTCGACTACGAATCCGAAGGTCGCGGGTTCAAATCCCATATAAAATTTTTTATATAATTAATTTGTACTGTTTCACAATTAATGAATGTAAAAATAATATATAGTATATTTTCACACGATCCAGAGTGAACGATTCTGTCAGTATCGCCCTGGTGAAAGACCACCATTCTGAATTGAAACGTTGCTTAAAATCGCCTTAAGCCGTGTTTGATGACCTGATCTGAAGAGCCAGGTATTTACCTCACCTTCCTCTTTCCCTTCTCATTCCTCTTCACAATACCTTCAGCCTCACAACATTCCCCAATTGGGGATGTCAAAGTCTCACTGGCTCTAGATGGTTGGAAGCAGTTGGGACTCTTGTGGGGTATTCATATAAAAACAGTATATTTTTACAATTTCTCATTTATGAACCTTTGTAATATACGAGTTGTGTTCAAAAGAAAAGGTGAATTTAGAATTTTTTCGAAAAGTGTTTATTTATTCATCAATATCCATTTTCTCCCCTTTAAAGTAATCCTTCTCAGATATAATGCACTTACGCCAGCGCTTCTTTCAATTCTCGAAGCACTTCTGGAATGTGCTTTTCGTTATGGCCATCAGCTCGTTCTTCGATTCTGACTTTATCTCATCAATTGTGGCAAAACGCTTTCCTTTCAATGGTCTCTTCAGTTTCGGGAACAGGAAAAAGTCGCAGGGAGCCAAATTTGGTGAATACGGTGGTTGAGGCATGATTACGGTATTGTTTTTGGCCAAATAATCACGAACAAGCATCGATGTGTGAGCTGGTGCATTATCGTGATGCAAAATCTATGATTTGTTTTTCCACAACTCCGATCGTTTGAGCCGTATTGCTTCACGCAAACGTTGCATAAATTCCTTGTAGTGTTCCTTATTAACCGTACGACCTGTTGGCAAGAACTCATGATGCACCACGGCATTGTAATCGAAGAAAACAGTGAGTAAAACCTTCACATTTGATCGAACTTGGCGTGCTTTTTTTCGGTCTTGGCTCTTCTGGCCGCTTCCATTGGGATGATTGGGCCTTGTTTTCGACGTCATAACCATATACCCACGTTTCATCACCAGTTATGACCCTTTTGAGCAAATTTGGATCTTTCTTGACGTCATTCAACAACTCCTGAGCAATACTAATGGGACGGTGCTTTTGCTCAAATTTTAGCAATTTCGGAACAAACTTCGCTGCCACACGTGTCATGCCCCAAACATCCGAGAAAATTGCATGGCATGATCCGATTGATATGCCAATATCCTCTGCAACTTCCCTAATAGTGATTCGACGATTTTCCAAAACTATTTTCTTCACTGCTTCGATGTTTTCTTAGTTTGTTGACGTGGTTGCAACTCCAGGACGCTCATCGTCATTTACATTTTCTCGGCCTTCTGCGGAACGCTTGTACCACTTATAAACACTTTTTGAGATAAAGTAGACTCGCCGAATGCCACAGTCAACATTTTATGTGCGTTGGAGCACTTTATTCCATTTTTAACGCAAAATTTAATACATATTCTTTGACCCATTTTTTTCAGAAGTAAAAAATCGAAGAACACAAAAACGTGACTAACCTTTCCAATTGTCAAAAACAAACCACTAATCCAAAATGGCTGATAATGTTAACATATGATAAACATATGTGTACCAATATAACAAAAAAATGTACACAGCCCGCGAAAATTCAAAATTCACCTTTTCTTTTGAACACACCTCGTATTAGTTTAT
>JAHDVE020004237.1:0-67343 GCA_022606495.2 Halesus radiatus
ATTCCCAGCCCTTGCTATAAATCAAGCGCCATTAACGTCAACCCTTCATAATGTTATAATCCCTGCCATTGACTTAAATCAAGCGTAAATTCTTTGTGCATTTCGGCGTTTTCAAATAAATGCATTATTTTAGAAAACCAATTAAGTAAACTCATTATCGATTTGTTACGCAAGCCATTGAGCTTAACTCTATGAAATTTCCCACAATCCGGGATACTAGAATACTATATAAACGGGAACAAGCCGTTCCTCTCAGTTCACATTTTAACATCTCGAAGTACAGTCTCCACGCTGTCCTTCTTCACTATTGTCATTGTCTATTTTATGTTGTACTTATAAGTTAATCAAATATTATAAGTCTTCTATAAATAAATATATATCGTATAAAATATATAAGTTGTTATTCTACGGAACTTCCACCTTCTACTACTACTACCTCAACACATAACTATCTACAACCATCTGCAGATCTTCAATACATTACATCTGCAGATATATTCAGACACACACTACTACCCATACGAAGAGATCTTGATCATTACTCGCCGCGCAAGAGTTGAATAATTATTTACTGCGTCCTCAACCGAGGGTCGCAGCAAATTGGTGTCAGAAGTGGGATAGCAGATTGATTACATTCTTCATCAAAAAGGAACTTCTGTGACGACGGAAGACTCCATCTTCATCAGGACAACGACGACAAGTCTGGCGGATATTCTCCTCGGAGAAATCTTTCCTCGGAAAGCAGGGACGGCTCAACCTGAAGTCAACCTCACAACATCGACGTAACCTGGAGAAGAGAAGAAACCGGCAACAACGTAGATCGCGGGAAGCCTCGAGCGACAAACAACATCTACGGTGAACTTCAGTTCTTCAAGCAGCCAAAGATCCAATCGTGTCAACTCCGACGACGAACATCAAGAACTTCACTTCACTTCACTGCAGTATGAATTGGCAACTCGTCCTTCTTCTACTGTGAGTACATAAAAATTTTTGAATTTTTATCCTATTCTTTCCCAATCCTTTCAACTTTGACAATTAGTGTATTTTCTTCACACTATATACACCGTGAACCGTGTATTAGTGAATATCTAAATATCTAAATTTATTTACTTTTAAAGTAAATACTCTTATTCTTTTACAACGCGTAATAATAAATTTAACAATTTCAAATATTACATTTTATTAAAATTCATTCAATAAATCCTCGTAAAATTAAAATTCATTCAATTAATTCGCGTAAAGTTAAAAATTCATTTAATAAATTCGCGTAAAATTAAAAATTAATTCAATTAATTCGCGTAAAGTTAAAAATTCATTAAATTAATTCTCGTAAAATTAAATTTCATTTTCTTTAATAAAAAATACTAAAAATCATTTCAAAATGAATGACACACCAACTACTTCTTCCTCGTACGAAACAATTTTACCTATTTTATTTAAATTTATTAAACCTTACGATGGAAATAGAGATAAACTCTGTGCATTTTTAACTAATTGTGATAGAGCTGTGGCGCTAGCTGCACCTAATCAACAAAATACCTTACTGTTATTCATTTTAACTTCATTGGAAGGCCAAGCAGAAGTTATCTGTGCCAACCATCTTACCAATAGTTGGTCTGATTTAAAAGATCTCTTGAAAAGATCATTTGGTGAGCGTAAACATTATGCACACTTATTACTTGAGTTACAAAATTGTAAACAATTTCACAACGAAAGCGTATCTCAATATATTTTACGAATTGAAAATTGCATTAAAAACCTTCTAGTATCAATTAACCAAAATAATAAAGATCCTTTAGAAATGTTAGGCAGAACAGCCAGCATACAAGAACTTGGTATGCAAACATTTATGTACGGAACAAACCCGTCTATCGCAACGATATTGCGATCGCGTAATCCGAAAGACCTTAACGAAGCTTTCACAATTTCCTTAGAAGAAGAAAGAATAAATAAACTCTTGAATTCTTCTAAAAACAGTCATAATAATATAAAAACATGTACGATATGTGGAAAATCGGGACATAATAATTATAACTGTTTTAAAAATAAAAATCATAATAATAACTCTAACTTCGATAAACGAAAAGTTATGTTCGTAAAAAATAATAATAATAATTTTAACAAATCTTATAACCCAAATTCGGGACCAAGTTATAATAATAACTATAATAAAACATTTAGTCCAAATTCGGGACAAAATAATAATAAAATGTGCAGGTATTGTAAAAAACCTGGTCACTTAATAGAGGATTGCAGAATATTAAAATTAAAAAATGAAAATCCAAATCCTAACATCTCTGCAACTCCCAATTCGTCTTCCCTACCAAGGAAAAATGATTCTAAAATAAATCATTTAAACTCCAGATCTGCAGTAGATCCGCGAGCCGATCTATTGTAAGTCACGAGCTAGGCTCAGGAGTATTCAAACGTTCCATATTAACATCAAATAAAATTAAAAATGAAAAAATTAATAAAATTATTAATTATTCGCCATCTCAATCTGATACGTTGCGTCATGTGATTTTTCAAATACCTTCAAATGGTACTATTATTAAAAGACATTTTCTTGTCGACACAGGAGCAGCCGTATCCCTCATCAAGACTCACTGTCTTGGCGAAGGTACTTCCGTAAATTCGGGCAAAATTATAGAGATAAATGGCATAAGTAGATCGAAAACTTCGATTGAATCTAATGGAATTGTTTTAATTAAATTAAGTTTCTGTTATGAAACTATTATTCATGAATTCCACGTGATGGATAGTGAATTTTTAAACCTTGGATACGATGGAATTTTGGGGAACGACTTTTTGAAAGCAAAAATGCTAAAATCGACTATAAAAATAATGTACTACGAATAAACGATTCTAGTATAAAATTACATATTTCTGATCCTAATGAGCATTTGACTCCTATATATACCTTATCTCCTAGATCAGAAACTCTTATACAAGTTGATATTTTAAACCCTGAAATTAAAGAAGGGATAATTGATGTAAAAATACCTATCGAAGGTGTATATTTAGCTAATGCTATAACTGAAGTAAATGCGAATAATAAATCGTATTGTACTATTTTAAATTCAACAGACGAATATGTTGATATAAATTATATGAAAATCTATTTAGATCCTATTCCAGAAAATGTTTACCATTTTAATCAAAATTCTAATGAAGATGGTAAAAAACGTAAAAAATTAATTCGCGATCAAATTTGTATCGATCATCTAAACTCTGAAGAAATAAACTCTTTATTAGATATTTGTGACGATTATAATTCAATATTTTATCTCGAAGGCGACAAACTTACGGCAACCGATGCTATTAAACATCGAATAATAACAAATACTGAAAGTCCAGTTCATTCAAAAAATTATAGATACCCTGAAATACATAAAGAAGAAGTTAACAAACAAATAGACAAAATGTTACAAGACGGTATTATCCAACCTAGTGTTTCACCATGGTCATCTCCTATATGGGTTGTACCAAAGAAAAATGATTCCTCAGGAAAACCTAAATGGAGAATAGTCGTAGACTATCGCAAGCTCAATGATGTATCTGCGGGCGACGCTTTTCCTTTACCTCACATTGTCGATATTTTAGATCAATTAGGTCATTGTCGATATTTCACAACACTAGATCTTGTAAGTGGATTTCATCAAATTCCTATGCATGAAGATGATATTCCCAAAACTGCTTTTTCAACTCCCAATGGACATTATGAATATACCCGAATGCCTTTTGGCCTGAAGACGGCTCCAGCGACTTTTCAAAGACTGATGAATAACGCATTAATTGGATTACAAGGATTATATTGTTTCGTTTATTTAGACGACATCGTCATATATGCAAATTCTATAGAAGATCACGCGAAAAAACTTACAGCTATATTTCAAAGACTTGCTGACAATAACTTAAAAATTCAACCAGATAAGTGCCATTTCATGAGAAAAGAAGTTACTTATCTAGGTCATTTAATTTCTAACGAAGGTGTTACTCCTAATCCAGATAAAATCAAAGCAGTCTCTGAATTTCCTATTCCCAGGAATCCTAAAGAAATTAAATCATTCTTAGGTTTAGCTGGTTATTACCGAAGATTCATTGAAAACTTCAGTAAAATTACAAAACCCTTAACTAGTCTCTTAAAGAAAGACATAAAAGATAATTGGAAAACCGAACAGCAAAATGCTTTCGATACTTTAAAAGAAAAATTAACTTCCTATCCTATCTTACAATACCCTGATTTCACGAAAGAATTCGTTCTAACTACTGACGCCTCAAATTATGCAATAGGTGCACTTTTGAGTCAAGGAAAAATTGGAGAAGATTTACCAATATCTTATGCGTCCAGAACTTTAAATAATGCAGAAGGTAATTACAGTACCTCTGAAAAAGAACTTTTAGCCATTGTTTGGGCTGTTGGACACTTCCGTCCATATATTTTTGGAAGAAAATTTAAAATTTATACTGATCATAGACCACTAAAATGGTTAATGAATGTTACCAATCCCAGTAGCAAACTGTTACGCTGGCGATTAAAATTAGAAGAATACGAATACGAAATTGAATACAAACCAGGTAGAATTAATTCTAATGCCGATTGTTTGTCTCGTATTCCTATAAATATGATAACCGAAGAGGAAAATTCACCCTCTCCAGATATTAACGAACTCTTAAATGAACCATGTTTCGACGAAATAAATGTCGATGATTTAGAAACTTGTCTAAATAATTTATCAACGAATAACTTAGAAATAGAAAATAATTTTGATGATAGTACATCACCTCTCGAAGATAATAATACTAATAACGACACTTACGAAAATTATTTAAGATTTTATTCAAATAATAATGAACCAAATATATTTAGTTTTAATGAACTCGATTTATTCTTTATTAATAATATGTCTAAAAATTTGGCATATCCAACTTCAACTGATCTAGATGATCAAAACCCTTTCTGTGCTGAAATATTATTAAACTGTTCAGACACTGATGAACTTTTAGAATCACCAAAAACTTTATATAGTATACATGAATCCAAATCTTTAGATAATAAAAAATCTTACTTTCATTGCTTTACTAAAACTCATTATTTCGACAAAGCAACTCCTAAAGATATTTTCTTAACACTAAAAAACTTGAGGTCTAAACTCATTGAAAAACATGTAACTGAAATTACGTTACCAAACTTTGTAAACCCTTTTGATTCTATTCCTTTTATAAAAATAAAAGAAATCATCCAATATCTTTTTAGAAATTTAAAAATTAAAATCAACATTCACCACAATAAAATTATAAACCCTTCAATTTCACAAATTCCCGTAATTTTAAAGGAATGTCACGATAGCCCTATGGCCGGACATCCAGGTTTCTTCAGAACCTATAGTCGGATCAAAGAAAGATACCGATGGGAAAAAATGAAAGATGATATAGAAAATTATGTTAAAAATTGTATCCACTGTCAGAAAAATAAAACTGATAGACGAGCATACAAAGCTCCAATGGAAATAACGACGACTTCTACAGAAGCTTTCGAAAGAATCGCGGTCGACATAGTCGGACCACTTAGCGAAACTGCTTCATCTAATAAGTACATCGTCACCTTCCAAGACGACCTTACTAAATTCTCTCAAGCCTATGCGGTTAGCTCTACAGAAACAGAAACTGTTGCTGATTGTTTAGTTAAATTCTTTTCTCACTACGGAATACCTAAATCAATCCTCACGGATCAAGGTGTTCAATTCACAAGTCATTTAATGAAACATCTTACAAAACTATTTAAAATAAAACATTTGAAAACAACTGTGTATCACCCACAAACAAATGGAGCATTGGAACGCTCTCATTCTACTTTAAAAGATTACCTTACACATTATATAGATAACGACCAAACAAATTGGGACGACTATATTCCTTTAGCTATGTTTTCATATAATACAAGTACACATTGTACAACTAAATTTACTCCATATGAACTTGTCTTTGGACATAAACCTATCTTGCCAAGCTCTTTGGAAAACCCAGATTCAAATCCAACATATGAAAGTTACCTTAATCAAATAAAATATAAATTCGCTATTACTAGATCACTTGCCCGTGAAAGAATCGGACATGCTAAAGAAACTTCAAAAAAATATTACGATAGAAACGTATCAAATAATACTTATAAAATTAATGACTTAGTTTTAATTAAAAATACTAATAAACCTAAATCATTAAGTAAAAAACTTACTCCTAATTGGAAAGGACCGTACAAGATTGTACAGGTTCATGATAATCAAAATGTTACTATTAAATTGGAAAATAATTCACTAAAAAGATTCCATGTAAACAGAATTAAGCCATATCGAGCTTCTTCTCCTGTTCCAGGTCCTTCAAGACAATTTTAACTTTTTCACAAGACGTCCAACCAATAACCACTGGAAACGGACTCTTCTTTGATCAAATTGGAAAACTGAAAGTATATAATGATGATTGGAAAGTTATTACTTACCTTAATATCAGTACCTTCCCTAGACAATTGCAAATTTTAGATGATAATTATGCTTTAACTAAAAGCACATGTTCAAAATACTTATCATACGTACCTAACGACAATTGCAAAGATCTTTTAAAACCAGTTTTTAACATTATAAAGAAATGTAAAGTTAAACACGAATCAATAACACACCTTGTTTCCAACCAACGTGCAAAACGCGGTTTAATCGATGGTGTTGGAAAAATATTCAAAGCTGTTTTCGGAACTCTAGATTCCGAAGATGCCCAATATTATGATGATGCGATTGAACGCGTCATGTCAGACGATAAAGAAATTTATAATCTCATGAAAGATCAATTACAAGTCACAAATCAACTCTTACAAATTTCAATATTACCCTTGCTAAACTTAACTATGACGAATATACTATGAATAAAAATATTATAAAAATAAATAATTACTTCAAGGAAGATCACGATAAAATGAACATGCAAGAAATTAAAAACATTCTTACTTCACAAACAAACTCTCTATTCGAAACAACGGAATACTTTTATGAACAAATTGATTCTTTAATCAATGCTATTTTATTTTCTAAACAAGGAATTTTACATCCAGATATAATTACTCCTCAACAACTCTATTTCGAACTTAGCTCTAATATTAAAAATTTACCAAGCGGAAAAGAATTCCCTTTATCTTTAAAACTTGAAAATATTCATTCTTTAATCGATGTATCAGATTTAATTGCATATTATATTGATGGTAAACTTATCTTCATAACGAAGTTACCTTTAGTCACATCGCAAGAATATAACCTTTTTCATGTAGTACCTCTACCCGTTCCAAACATTGACATCCCAAATACCTTTTCCTTAATTATTCCTAAGCATAAATACTTAGCTATTACAAAGGACAAATCTTTTTATGTGTATCTTGATAATTTTAAGAATAATTGTAAAACTATTACTAATGAAAATTTTATATGTAAGGATCTAGATGTGTTATCCACTTTCTCCGATCCAATATGCGAGACGATTTTATTGTCTGCTTATGTTAATGAAATACCAAATGAATGTTTCAGTAGAATCATTAAAGGCAACATACTTTTATGGCAGCCTATTAGAAATAATAAATGGATTTTTACTTATTCTCATCCTTCTAAAATAACTATCGATTGCAAAGATAGAAACAATATCTTTGATATTAAACTATTCCAAACTGGAATATTAACTTTAAATTCAAGTTGTAGAGCCTATGCAGGACTCACACAACTGATTACTAAAAGTAATATCATTACTGAATATGTTAACCCTGTTTCAACTTTAAATATTGTTGATGACAATTGTTGCAATATGAAAAAATATAATGAAACTCTTAATGAACTTGATCCCATAAATTTAATAAACTTGCAACATGATGACCTAAATTTGGCATCACATAAAATCGATCAATTTAACGATGAATTAAAATCATATAATTCAAAACCTCTTATAGTTAAACATTCATCAATGTTTCAAATTATTATTTATACATTGTCTACCTTTCTAATTATTTTTGTAATTTACAAACTATTGAAATGTTGTAGATTCTTTAGAATATTGAATTCTTATTTTCCAAATGATGATGATAATAAATGTTGTGTCAGGATTTATAATCAATGCAATAATCCTAGACGATCCACTACAAGGATCCAACCAACGATGACGTTCAGAAATTTGAATGATCACGAAAATGAAGATGTACCTCTTCAAGTTCTATCTTCTAACGAAAATAATTTAAAATATAATTACAGCAACTAAAGCTTAAAAAATCGTTGCTTTCATTTTATGGGGGGAGATATGTTATATTCCCAGCCCTTGCTATAAATCAAGCGCCATTAACGTCAACCCTTCATAATGTTATAATCCCTGCCATTGGCTTAAATCAAGCGTAAATTCTTTGTGCATTTCGGCGTTTTCAAATAAATGCATTATTTTAGAAAACCAATTAAGTAAACTCATTATCGATTTGTTACGCAAGCCATTGAGCTTAACTCTATGAAATTTCCCACAATCCAGGGATACTAGAATACTATATAAACGGGAACAAGCCGTTCCTCTCAGTTCACATTTTAACATCTCGAAGTACAGTCTCCACGCTGTCCTTCTTCACTATTGTCATTGTCTATTTTATATTGTACTTATAAGTTAATTAATCAAATATTATAAGTCTTCTATAAATAAATATATATCGTATAAAATATATAAGTTGTTATTCTACGGAACTTCCACCTTCTACTACTACTACCTCAACACATAACTATCTACAACCATCTGCAGATCTTCAATACATTACATCTGCAGATATATTCAGACACACACACTACTACCCATACGAAGAGATCTTGATCATTACTCGCCGCGCAAGAGTTGAATAATTATTTACTGCGTCCTCAACCGAGGGTCGTAGCACAGGTCTCTGTGCATTCCTATAATAATATCACTGTTCACATGAGAGGTTCGCATTAATTTAATCGAGTCATTTATTTTCCATTTTTTTACGAGTTTCTTAATATTCGTAAGATGATGTATCCTTGATAAAGGATATTATTACTTTACAAATGCGAGATTTACAATTTGTTTTAATAGAGTCATCTGTGTTATAGTTTTGTTAATCATATTTGCGGGCATTTCTTTCCTGGAAATAATTGCCCCCATTAATAATAATTACCCCTAAACGTGGAACAGATGTTGAATATTTTTTAAATAAATAGAGAAACAACCAGTATGGAGAGTCAGTTGTCATTCAAGAGCCGAACAAGTCTTTTACTTATCTTGCCTTCGCCTTACCGGAAACCTTCCATCTGCTGCCTCGCCAAGCCTCTGAACTCTGCCTGAGGGATCCTGGGACCTACCTAGTCAGGAGTAGCCGGCCCTGCTCGGGCTCGCCAGGACCAGGATCAGGCAGAGAACAACCTCATACAGTGCTCTCACTGTAGCACTGGGTGCGAGAGACCAGAAGAATGGCACTACTATAAGGCATCCTCAGAAGATATTGAACGTATTTGGAACCAGCGCCCTATATTTACAGTTTTTGTGCACGCAGGTGTCTAGAACCACATCTGTCCAGTACATGGTGCATCGGGTATACCTACCTTGCTGATTTTGATTTATATAGGACTTCTCTTGACCTTTTCTACAAGTCTAGGATTAATCTTAAAATTTTATTTTAAACATATTGAAGTTTATAAACCTCACTCTAATATTTTTTCAATCGCTGAGGAATATATTAAAATACCAATCGATAGGTTCTGGGTTAGAGTCCTAGACGCGACTATTACCCTTTTTTATGTTTTGTTATATATTTCAGTTGAGATTTGTTAATACTATCTTCAATAATTAATAAAATATTACGACCATGTTAATAAGCGTCAATAAGTTGTTCCAATAAAAATTGATTGTACTATTAGTTCGTATCAATGGTCAACTCCAGATGCTATCATCTCTTAACCTTCAGTTCAGGAATAAGCGCGCTGATTTCAATCCCTCCC
Source organism: Halesus radiatus (assembly GCA_022606495.2). Taxonomy (NCBI): domain Eukaryota; kingdom Metazoa; phylum Arthropoda; class Insecta; order Trichoptera; family Limnephilidae; genus Halesus; species Halesus radiatus. The sequence continues at coordinate 10,014 of JAHDVE020004237.1, forward strand.
CCCAACAAAAACAGCCTTTTCGATAGTAATGTATTCGTTAGATTCAATAAGTTAGGCAAACAGCTCCAATACAATCCCAATAAATCAGGCAAAAATCCAACCTAAAAAACATTTATTCTACTTTGTATTCATATTTTACTACCCTCCATATTTCGATATTCAGTCACATTTTTCTTCCAATGTCTTCTGATATATATTCAAATACACTTTGCAAAAAATTTCATTATCTTCTAAAATATTTGAAAGCTTTCTTCAAGACATGCAAATTGAGAAATTAATGTAAATATTTTTACAGTACCTATAGTAATGAAAAACATGAAAACAAACCTATATTATATACTACAAGTTTCCGTGATAAAAAAAAAATACAAAAAAATCTGTAAAATAAACAATATGAACACTTGTACAGTCTTAAATTTAATAGTAGACAAAAAAAAAACAGGGGGGCAGCAATCGTTTAAAATGTTTAAATGGTATCACGAAGACGGCTCATGGGATAATTATTTAATTTAAAAAAAAAGCACAATCGTCCATGTACATGTTATTTTACTTTAACAAAACGGTGTTTACAAAATAATCTTTCATTCTGGAATAAGATAATCCCAGGTGCATCAATTTCAAGGCAATTTTATGTTTAAATTTTTTTCATTATTTAACGCTTTGCAGGGAAGATAATTACATGGAAAGGCGATTTTGTTGTATCGAATTAAACATGCATCCGATGTTAGATTAAATAATATAAGAAAATTGAATTCACAGAGCAACATTATAAGTTTTAAAGATATTGATAAATGAATTATGATGATTTGCCTTGTTTCTTTAAAACAAACTATCAAATTCGAATATGTGAAGAACACATTTCAAAGACGAAGTGAGTGGTTTTGTGTTGCCATGGTAATGACATTTTGTAGTTCCGAAATAATAAATATCTACAATTAAATGCCAAGCTATAGGTAGGTACGTACAACTAGGTTTATTAAATGTTAAAGTCAAGATTAAGTTAAGATGCTTGAGGTCATATTAAGATGGTTAAAGCATGGAATACTAATCGTATATACCGTGCGCTAACTGCATTTTTATGCAAGTTTTGCAGTTGTGCATGTAAAGAGTTGAAATACTTTATCAAAGTTGACGAAATAACCTTAAACTGTCTGCATCTCTCCTAAATAATCAATTTTTAATGTTCTACGGTTATGATTGATCTATTAACAGTTTACTTTCTGTCGTTGCTGTGTTTGTTTGTATGCCGGTATCACTATGAAAAATAAATTAAATAAATCAAGAATAAAACATAACGCACCCTTGGAACAAGGTTCGATCTGGCACAGTAATTGCATGTGATAATGGGCTCTAGAGAGAGGCTCTACTTTAGAGTTCTTCATTGCATAACATTGCCAAGTCAAATAGAACCTCGTTGTTCGAAGGACACGATAATGTTCCCAAAAACTTTAAAAACCAACCCTTGAAAATTATTGCATAAGATTAATTTAATATATCATAACGCGCCTTTAGAACAACAATGTTCCATCTGACAGCAATGTCATGCGATAATGGACTCTAGATAAAAATAGCTTAGAGTTCAGTATCGCATAACATTGCCAAGTCAGATGGAACCTCGTTGTTCAAAAAACAACCCATAAAAGTGATTGCATAAAATTGGCTATTTATATAGCACCTGAAATAGTTGTAAGTAATACAATAGCACTATAAACATACTCAGTAATATAATAGCGCAATAAACATACTCAGTTAAATAATAGCACTATAAACATACTCGGTAATATAATAGCACTATAAACATACTCAGTAATATAATAGCACTATAAACATACTCAGTAATATAATAGCACTATAAACATACTCAGTAATATAATAGCACTATAAACATACTCGGTAATATAATTGCACTATAAACATACTCGGTAATATAATTGCACTATAAACATACTCAGTAATATAATAGCACTATAAACATACTCAGTAATATAATACCATTATAAACATACGCAGTAATAGAAATACGTATCTATAGATTATATCATAAACAAGTGGAAGAAGGATATAAGGCTTTTTAATCAACAAACAAAAAATATGTTCTAGTTATCATGTTAGTAATCTAACACAAGTAAAAATGACAGGCGATTTTATTGATGATTCCATTACTGCCAGCAATCGAAATAATAATTATTACGCTATTTATGACCTCACTAATACCGTTTGAATCTTTATCATTACAGGTTGGCACCTTTTTTGACGATATGCCATTCTATAAAATTTCTATATCATTGCAAAACGTAGATAAAAAATGTCTTAACTGACTGATCGAAGTGGCTTTGGCTAGAAATAGCTAGATTATCCCCCAATACAATACGTTAACTTGTTAATGCCTGACAAATCGGTCAGCTATTTAATATTTATTTATGTAATCAATACGGTTAATTGGGTCTAGCTTTTAGTTAATCGAATTTATCAGAGTTGCAAATGAAAACATGGATATTATTTATAATAAAGTTGTTTTGCGTGAAGAAATACAGGATGTTTTTAATATATATTTTTTAAATTAAATGAGAAGATTGTGGCTAAGCATAAAAATTAAATCGAAATCGCAAGTTCTTAGAAAGTGCAACAAAAAGTGAAAAAACAATCTACTCGCAGTTTACACATTTCATTAATAATAACTTTCAAATTAACGGTCTCGGTACAAGTACAAAATAAGAAGTTCAATTTTTTCATTTATTAAATTAACTTTGAATGTTCAATACTTACGATTAGATGAAAATTATAAATTATACTATTTATTCTCATTGTCTTGGGTGAACTTCGAAACATACCTGAAACAAGAAAAAAACAACATCAGAATGCATTTTTTAATTATTTATAATTTTGAAACTGTTGAGGTTTTTTAATAAAAAAACAATAGTTTTATCAGGATGCATGTTTATAAAAGCAAAATGAAAATAGTATTTTTTTTAAACAAAACAAAAAATGGATAATTCATAAAAAACAAAAACATACTGCAAAATAACAATAATACTTTTGGCACAATATCCAAATATGTATTATTTTTTTACAAAGAAATACGAACCGGGCTATGAATAACCTGACATTATTTTGAATTACAGTTAATTTATTGAAACTTTACACGTCAATATTAAAAATAACATCAATAACTAACTATAAATAAAAACATGAAACAGAAAAAGACACAGAAAAACATATGGTCGCAACTAAGACTCGAGACTGAGGTTCTGAGTTCGGTCTAAATCGTGATCGTATCTTTTTATTTTCTGTATTACCTTCTGTATTATATTTTCATTGTGAGTTATTGATGTTATTTTCAATAATGAATATGACATTATTTTATTTCCTCCTACTACCATCTCACAAAACGTAAATTATTTGTGGTTTAAAAATAAATAACCTTCAGAGGATTAAACCCGCGATGCCTGGGTTAGAACCTGATGCTTTAGACCACTCAACTACAAATCGGTGAAAGGTATAATACTTCTGTTCTCCCAGCCGCAACATTTATTTTGAAAAAAAAAAAAGATTTTACATTTAAAAAAATGATCTTGTTTCAAACTGCCTCGTATAGAATACAAACTGCTTTGCGTGGTGTTAATTTATCACTATCTGAGGGATATACTTTAATGGATTCAATGAAATACGAATAACGCCGAGAAAATGCGTGGGTGAGGAGAAATATCGTCCTGCAGTACAACCATAAATTGATTAAAAAATGTTTTTATTTATTTATATTTATACAGTTGAAATCAGTTACAGTATAAAAATATTCCATTGCAAATAGATTGTGTATTATTTTGCTATAGAACATTATAGAATCTTATAACGAAGACAAAAGATACAGATAACGATTATATTTAATGTAAATGTTATTTATTTATTTATTAACGCTGCAAAGGGCTTTTACGTATTTTAACATTTAAATGATTACGTGTACAGAAAGAAGAAAAAATCGTTTACAAAAATAACGTGATACATAGTTGGTATATAAGTGTAACATATTTATGATTTTTATATATATATATATATATATATGTATAAAAATGTATAAGTTCATGACACAGAGAAGTTATAAAGGGAAAGGTTTCTGATTTGTAGATATTACTAAAAAAAAAAAAATATATAGTAATAGCCTGATCTACATGATACATACATACAAGTGCATAATATAATATAATATTAGTTCATGACATTGTGAAAAAAATAAATATTTCGGATGATGTAAAAAAGTATGAAATTGCATAATACGTAATATAGTATATGATACATAGAAAGAAAAAAGAGGAACAAGTTTTTGGAATGTATTGAGTTATGTTTGATTTGATGTTGTTAAGTTATGAAAAAATCTGTACCTTTTGTTTTCATCCAGACTCAAATATTATGTTTGATAATAATATGCGCTGGTGTATTCTTGTGTATGTGGTTTCATCGTGATTATAAATTTTATTTGCGCAGTATTTAAAACGTCCGTGAATGATATTTTTTACTGGGATGTTCAGTTTGTTGAAGATATGAAGTTTACTATTATTGAACTATGTATTAAATAGCAATATTGATAAAAGAACGATGTATTATAATGATACGAAGTGGTCAATAACCCTGAAGGTGGATTTTGTAAGGTTTTTGGTTAAATCGAGTTCGAAACTCACAGCGAGTACAGACTTTTTCACTTCTCCGATAAGGTCATAATTCGTGAAAAGCTATGTAGGTAGAATAATTTTAAGGCTGCGTGGTTTTTCTTAAAACAAATCAATTAGGCAAGTATCTCAATATGGCTAAGTCCTGCTTGAAATTTTCTGAAAATTCATTTCACCCAACGAATTTTATCCCCCCTCGTCAGTCATACCCAGTTCACGTAAAATTTACAAACGGTGTTATTTTTAAAATTTCTCTCCGCATTGAACAGTATTTTCTTACTCCTACCCGAATCAAGGTAAATATTATAAATGTGAAGGTCGTTTATTTAAAACATGCATAGTACAAATCGTGAGCATCTTTTTATTTTAAACACCCTTAATATCCCATGAAAATATACCACCTACGGACACAGACATTTTAAATACTATATAATCACACGCCTACACCTTTAAAACAAACAAGAGAGAATACACCGACACATTTAATAAAACTTAATTTCACGATCTGGAAAAAACAAAAAGAACAGGTTTTTTCCATAACATAATTAAATAATAATAATTAATTAGTATTGTTTTTTCCTTTTTTTATTAAATTGGTATTTTATTTTATATAATTCTTTAACATATATCATAAATACGTGAACACCTCAGTACAGGTTCTCTGAGGCGTTCCCGATACGCTATTATATATTATTAATTTACAGTACATACACATCATTCTATATAATAATTGCTTATATTACAGAAATTGTCTATAAAAAAATAAATGCTTTTAATTTACTATACCTACCTTCTTGTTTGCTTCATTTTTTTATACGTTCGCATTAATTTCCAGTTGCCCATTCCTTTGCAACTCGTAATTATATTAACATTAAAATAATAATAAATAATTCTCTATATACCGTAATCGTGTAGCAGTTCTGCAGCCTGCATAGAGAATATTAGCATGATGATAGCCAACGATATGATAGGCCACCAGAAAGAAAAGCAATCATGTACACATCATCCTCTTGGAGGTAAAACTCATTAAGTGCCAACTAGCTGTACGACACATAGTAACTTGTACATTCTATACGATGATATCTCAATAAAATATGAAACAGAAAATAAAAAAGGTAACGGTCGCAACTGGGATTCGAACCCAGATCATCTGTCTTAACGGGACAACACTTGACCTATTGAGACGTAATTATTTTTCGTAATTTTCATCGATTTCATATTTCAATTTTAAGAATTATTCGAATTGTCCTCAAATATTTACAATATTTTTTTGGCTGGTATAAGATTCGTTAATATTATCTACAACAATGATTAACTATTACGACGAGTTTTTTTTTATTTTATTTAATATAAATCAAATTTAATAATGTTATTATTAAGTTCTGGAAGTATTTTTATTTTTTATTATTGTGACAGCTGTTTCGGCTTTCAAGGGCGATTTTCAAACTGCGGTTAATTCACATTGTGATGACTTATCTGTATGATTTTATTCACTCCCACCCCATTCTAATTTGGACGGGTTTTTAATAATAATGATTTATTATCGGTAAAACCGATTTAGTTAGAAAATAATTAAAATTCTCTATTCTGTGAGGTTACATTGTGACAGTTATTATTTTTTTAAATGAATACCGCACAAGAGTCCCAAACTGCTCCTAACCGTCTGGAGCCAGTGAGACTATGGCATTCCCAATTGGGGAATGTTGTGAGGCAGAAGGTATTGGGGAGGAGAAAGAGAAGGGGGAGAGGAAGGTGGGGAAAAGGGGAAATACCTGGCTATTCAGATCTGGTCACCAATAATGGCTAAAAGCAATTTCAAGCAACGTTTCAATTCTGAATGCTGGTCTTTGACCAGGGCGATACTGAGAGTATCTTCCACTCTGGAACGTGCGCAAATATACTATATATTATTTTGAAATTAATTAATTGTGAAAAAAAAACATATCAATTAAATAAAAATTACTTGCGCACGCTGGGATTTGAACCCGCGACCTTCGGATTCGTAGTCGAGAGCCTTACCCCTCGACCATGGAGGCCGTCATATATATATGTTTTTTAAGTTTATGTTATAAGTTATGTTATAATGTTTTTCCCCGTATTTAAATGATAATGTTTTCGTAATTGATTTGTTTAAATGTGTTATATTGTTTTAATAATGTGAACATAATGAGAAGCGATGAATATATAATTTTCCTTACTTTATTAATTAATGTTATAGTAGAATCATTCGTTCGTTTATTATGTTATGTGTTTGTTACGTTATTTATATACATATATAAATAACGTATATATAAATAATATATATAAATAACGTAATATATATAAGAATATATTTTTATTTTTTTTAAACTATAATGAAGGTGCTTTGTATGGTGTTTTATATTGTGGAGTTTAAGGCAGGCTCGAAAAGGTGATACTGTAAATGCAGTGTTATATGTGTCGTGACCACCTCACTAGGAGAACACGGGCTGAGGTGTTCACTTGGATTTGTTAAATATGGTACAAGTATTGATGTATATTGATTAGGTTTTATTTTAACATTTCAGGTTTACTATATAAATTAGGTAGAATTCGAAGAGAATTACATTTTTTGTTTTTGTTTTAGTTACAGTAGGCAAATCCTTTAAAAAATAATAAACGTATAATATAAACTTTCGACTAAGTTTGAAAATATTAAATTGTATAGCGCCGCTTTTGTAAAATATCACATTGAGGGTGCTGTACAAATATTAATTCCTAGCCTATATCTTATTATGTATACGCAGATACAGAAACATACTTATCTGCCAAGTCACATCAGATAAATAAGTTATATTAGAAATTTTTAGCAAAGGGGGATTCGATTTTGCACGCACGGGACACAATATTAAAAACAATATGTAGTTGCTGTTTTATATTATTTATGTGACATTTATTAGAATATTAGAGGCAAAATAATAGGGGCTACTTAAAATATATATATATATTTTTTTAGAATAACTTACTGAAGCTTATAAACCTAATTGTAATATATTTTTAATCATTGAAGATATAATTGACAACTCTTAGACTGAAACATGAAACCGAAAAAAATTCAAATTTTTTTTCGGGTTTGAATATTTTAGTCATAAAAAGTTAGCAGCACAAATATGGGAATTAATTGAAGATGTTATTAACAGTTCGTAAGATATCGTAGTATGATACCGATAAAAATGACGGGACGCATTGGGGTACCCGTAGCTCAGTGGATTAGAGCGCAGGGTCCTTATTTTCTGTGTCTTCTTGATTTCATGTTTCTAAAAATGTGACTAAAAAAAACAAATATTTATCGATTTTTGGGCTGGAGAAGAAATTTTATAAAATAACCTAAAAAAAGTTAAATTATCAAATGATTATTTATATTTACATATCGTCCATTAAAGGTAAAACTCACCATATGCCATATAGCTAGTATGGCACTTAATGAGTTTTACCTCTAGAGGGATGATATTCAGTTATTTACAATGACTGTGAAACCTATGTAGGGTATAACCGTGTGTGATCATGTTAAAAATGAGAAGATCCGAAAATAATGCAAGGCTTAAGAATAAATTAAAGAAAGGAATAATTAGATGGTTTGGACATTCAGAGCGGATGAACGAAGGGAGAAATATAGGGAGAATAATATGCGATGCGGAAGTGAATCGTAGAAGAGGTGCGTGACTCCCCAGGAAGCCATGGCCCGATCAAATGAATCAAATACTTGAATCGGGCCATGTCAAGAGTCAAGATATCATACCAGTATGTGTGAGGGAATGCATGAATGTCATTGAAAAACTCACACTCAAAAACTAAGTGCACACAGCACTCACTTTCATAAGAACCCATACAAAACACAACAACGTCTTGATGTTTTCCATTTACCCTCAGGACAATTTAGTTAATCCATAAAAGAAACAATTAAGTGGTCAGTTATGTTGCTGTGCGTTATATTCTCTTTATATTGTTGGATTTAATGTTTAACGTTATATGTGTATATTTTTTTATTTTCTTTTACTTTTACGATGTATGAATGTGAATGAAGCAAGAAGTGTATGCCAAGATCGAGTTGTTTGGCGGTCAGTCCTCTCTGCCTACCCCTGCGGGGAAAAGGCGTGATGGTTAGTTAGTTAATGTGTCTTAGAAATTAGTTCATTTATTTTATTGCGTTCTTTTCCATTTCACCACCAAAATGTTTTTTTTTTCATTTATCATTTACAAATATCATATTTTTATATAGTAGAAACATCAATCGATATTGTAAAAAAGTAATTTGTAAAAATGTTTATAACATAACAGTATGTTTTCCCGTAAAAAATAAGAATAGTGTTTACAAACATACGAATATAAAGTTATGCGGCAGACGATCCTCTCTGCCTACACCTGCATAGAAAATGGCGCCATAGTTAGATAGAGAGATATACTAATTATTTTTGCAATCTCAAGATCTATCAAATAATATTAAGTTACTTGATGGGGTTAACTGGAAACATTATTAAATCAATATGTGTATTAATTAATCAGTGGAATTAATTAGGACGCTGATCGATCGCTTCTAAGGAACGAGTAGATAAAAATCATATTATTTCCTCGGTAGAAACAATCAAATAAAAAGATAATGGAATACGAGGCAGTCGGATAAGTATTTTTATTATTACGAAACGAGAAATAAAACATAGAACAATCAATCATATAGCTCTATGATACTAATGAGATCGGATCTGATGGATGGTGTTGGGATGCCGAGACCCAAGAAATATTTGATACTACAGGGTTATTCAAAATGATGGACTCAATTTCGCACGTTCTTCTCTGACACACGCGGTCGGCCCGGGCTTTTTCCTTTACAGAGACATTCAGTTTGTTCAACTTGGTGACACCAACGACAAATGCTCTTTTTAATTGGAGGTTCAATGTTAAAATGGAGACGAAAGGTACGCTGCAGATTGCCGATTCAGTTTTACAGAACTCAACAGACAACCTCGTGCTGCATAGTAGCCACTTTAATCACAACTGACGTGAAATGGCTGCTTGGCGGCGCGATTACTCTAGCGGTCGTTTGCGCAACTATGAGCAGGATTTGAAACCTTCGGACCCGCTCTTTCAATTGTTACTATATTCACATATAACGTAATATTCAGGAAATAAAGCGGTATGAAATTGAGTTCATCATTTTGAATCACCCTGAATAATAATATTACATTGGTTCATCATTTTAAATTTTTTATTTTTATTTTTATTTTCATAAATTTTAAATTTAACATACCTTTAGAGCACATAAATTACTCATCGTTAATGGATATATTAAATATTCCAACTTTAGGAAACGGGCGGAAAATTAACCTAACCTTTTTACTAAAATCGTTAAATGGATTGATCTGAACTCCTGTATTTAATTAACCTGTACAAACGCAAACAAACTACAAGATAGACATTAACATTTTACATATCTATATCCCGTTCCAAGTATACTTCAAATTCCCCAATTCAACTCTTACACAGTCTTGGTAACAAATACTCAGATGATATGGATGTATTTGACAACAATCTAACTTGGAAAATTTCAAAAGAAGGGTGAACGAATTGTTTCTGCCTAGTTTATAAATTATTGCTAACTACAACTTTAACATCATTTACTTATTTGTTATTAATGTTAATATTGACTTTGCGGATAATGTACTATTTTTTTCTGTTACTGTGTATTTTTAGCTTTCGTGCTGTTTTGTAATTTTTCTTTTTTCAAGTGAACTTACCTTTTTCAAGTGTAATTTAACTTTTGTGCATGTCTTCTATTTTTTTTCTTATGTGATTTAAAAAATTATGTATATGTATGTAAAAGCCCTCTGAGCGTGTAAGTAATAAAATAAATCGTGTTATTCTAGTCGCGTTTGGGATTCATCGCTTGAATAAGTCGCCATAACGCGTCCCTCTCTTGCCCTATTTTGGTGGCTTGATTCATTGACATACCCAATTACTGCCAGGTCCAGTATTAGTGTCAGAATATACCATGGTACATCAGTATTAGTCTCGGAAATCCATTGCGGACTGCTAGCTTCGGTTTCTTTGACAACTTTTTGTCAGTGACTACCAGATTCTTACCTTTACACGCAATCGAATGCTACCAATGGTCTGTAGCCAGTGGGACAATGGAATCCACAATTGGAGTTTACCGTGAAGCTGAGAGCAGTGGAAAGGGTAAAGTCGAGGAAGGGGAAGATGGGGAAAGTACCTGGTTATTCCGATCTGGTCACCAAACACGGATAAAGCTATTTCAAGCAAAGTCTAGATTCTGATTGGTGGTCTTTCACCAGGGCGATACTGAGTGAACCTTCTACTTTGAAATGTGCCGTATATAAACTATACAGCAGGGATGGCCAGTCGATCACGATCTACTGGTCGATCGCGAAGGTATTTTTGGTCGATCGCGAACCTATATTGTACTTTTTCTTGTTCAAACGAGTCTAAATTTACTAGTCTAAATGAGAAATACCAGCAATTTTCGGAAAATCAAAAACATTAAACAATTTATTATTTTGTTTAAAGAAATAATTTAATCATATGTCGCACCTGACCGAACTGCCACAAATCTAATGGCAATGGATCACGTGATATGTGCTCTGTGTCATTTGTACCGTGCTGTGGGAACGAGACGGAGTACGATCACGTGATGCGCTGTGTTATATCCAGTGGCGACGTGTGATGAAAAAGATTTTTCTTGGTTTTATTTGAAAAAAAAAGTCGTCGGACAGAAAAATGACATCTACAGTTTTTACTCCAAATATGCTCAGGAATCGGTGGTTGAATTGTGTCTTGAACGTGCTGTTACACCCTGCATTTTATTATTTGAATTATTTGTGAAATATCACAAATTAAATAAATAAAATTTATTTGGCCATGCCAAGATTTGAACCGGCGACCTTTGGATTCGTAGTCGAGGACCTTGTCCCTCGACCCATTGAAATAGTTGATAATAAGATTTAAGTGGTAACCCCATCGATATCTAGGTGGCTGGTTCGCGCCCGTCATGTTGCTAGAAAACCGGGAATCGATTGATTGAAGACGTATTGAAAGAAGGCGGCGCACTTCGAGACTTACGTAACTGAGGCCTACGAGTGTGGCTCCACTTAGTCGGAATGTGCTTCAGCTTGGAGCGGGTGAACCGTTCTGACGATAGACAACCTCCGATAGGAGAAAATAAATATTGTTCAAAATAAGTTTGTGACTGAATGATAAGGTAATGGACGGTCTAAGCATAGACGAAACATGGGACCACATAAAAGTGAGCCTCTGTGAATCTGCTAGAGAGGTATGTGGAATAAGTACGCAAGGTAGAAAGAAAGGTGATGCATGGTGGGATGATGAGATTAAAGCACTGGTCTCAGAGAAGAAGAAAGCGTGGTTATTTCTGATAGCGGCTGGCAGTGCTTCTAGCGGAGAGAGGGATAGAGCGAAAGAAGTTTACAAGGGATGCAAGAAAAGAGTACGTGATGGAGTGAAAGAACGAAAGAAACGCCTGGAAGAGGAAGAGGGGACAAACCACTTCCAAGAAAATATTAAACTATTTTGGAAGGAGGTCAAAAGGTCACGGAATGGTCCAGAAAGTGGATGTGTGAAAGTGGATGTGTGAAAGTGATAAAATCGAAAGATGGAAAAATGTTGACGAATGAGAAAGAAATAAAAGAGAGATGGATGAAATACTTTGAAGAGGTCTTCGAAAGCAATCCGAGTGATAGTGATTCCAGTGGCGAGTCAGGTATGAACGACGATGGGGTGAATGTTCCCAAAATTAGCATGGATGAAATTAAAAGATCAATTAGATGTATGAAGAATGGTAAGGTTGTTGGTTTCGACAATATTGCTGCTGAATACTTTAAAGGAAATAGCCGTATAATTCTCACATGGTTATGCAAACTTCTTAACCAGTGTCTAGAGGAGGGTTACACCCCATTAGATTGGAGAAGGGTTGTGATCATGCCTCTATACAAAGGTAAAGGGTCACGCATGGAATGTGAAAATCACAGGGCTATTAGCCTGCTAAGTTCAGTTGGTAAGCTGTATGGTAGGATATTGATGAACAAAATGAAAACAAAGGATAAAATATGGGATGTGCAAGGCGCATTTATGAGTGGAAGGGGGTGCATGGATCAGATTTTCTCGTTGCGTATGCTCACAGAGAAGTTTCTGGCAAAAAAACAGAAACTTTTCTGTGCTTTTGTAGATCGACAAAAAGCATACGACAGAGTTGACAGAAAAAAGTTATGGAAGGTGTTGTCTAAGCATGGTGTGAATACAAATCTTAAACAGGCAATCGCATTGCTGTACGAGGGAAGCGTTGCATGTGTTAGGGCAAACGGTGATTTTACGGGGTGGTTTGACATCACAAAAAGGTGTTAAGCAAGGCTGCGTAATGTCACCGTGGTTATTCAATCTATACATGGATAATTGTATGCAAGAATTGAAAGAGGTGGGCCTGGGCGCGAAATGAGTAGTCTGAAAGTATGTTGTCTGTTGTATGCTGATTATGCGGTGCTGATTGCTAACAGTATGGAAGATCTACAGTCCCTCGTATCTAGGATGAACGAAGTATGTATGATGAATGAGCTAATGATGAATGTAAATAAGTCCAAAGTCATGGTTTTTGAAAGAGAGAGTACGAAAACAGTATGCAATATAGTTGTGAATGATGAATACTTGGAGCAGGTCAATGAGTTTGTGTATTTGGGAAGTATGTTTACGAGAGATGGAAAGACCGATAGGGATATTGAGAGAAGGGTGAATGCAGGAAACTCCATTAACGGAGGACTGAACGCGGTTGGCGCAAACAAAAAGCTGTCCAAGGAAGCGAAGCTAGCAGTCCACAATGGAGTGCTGATACCAACCTTGATGTATGGCAGTGAGGCATGGAACTGGCAGAGGAAGGATTAAAGTAGACTGAATGCCGTAGAAATGAGATATCTGAGACGAATGTGTGGGAAAACCGTGTATGATCATGTGAAAAATGTTGAGATTCGTAAAGAATGCAAGGCTGATGTAAGCGTAGTGAGCAAGATTAAGAAAGGGACGCTTAGATGGTTTGGGCATGCAGAGCGAATGAACGAAGAAAGGAGTGTAAGGAGAATATATGACGCGAATGTGAATGGAAGAAGAGCCCGGGGACGCCCGAGGAAGACATGGCACGATCAAGTGAATCAAATACTCGAGTCGGGCCATGTCAGAAGTCGGAATAACAGAAGAGAATGTATGAGGCGTTGCATGAATGTGAATGAAGCAAGAAGTGTATGCCAAGATCGAGTTGTTTGGCGGTCCGTCCTCTCTGCCCACCCCTGCGGGGAAACGGCGTGATGGTTAGTTAGTTAGTTAGTTAAGTTTGTTTAAAAAATGTTTACCTACTTATGTAACAATTAATATAATTGTTTTGGGGACCACCTCTGGTCTAGAGCAGAAAAATACCTTAAAAAAACTCTTGACTCTATGTAGAAAGGGGCAGTCCGTTTGATAATTTCTTCAATCTTAAAAAACGGATTGCAATTTTCACAGACATCGAATATTGACCTTGCTCTATCGAAATTTCAATGGAAGATGCTCCGAGGAGCTAACATTAATAAACTCTTCGGCACCGGTGCATAGTGGAAAAACATGATAAATGAGTACCCATCATTTGTACACGGCTGACATTTGTCACATGAGATTGGGTCGCTTCTAGACTCGTTCTCATGTTCAACAGCTCGGCTATAGAACAACATGGGTCTCTTCAATACCTTGATTAACTCCTTCTTATCCTCAAAAAGACCCTCCACACAGCATTCCCAAAGATGACACAGCTCCTGAGGGAAATTATTTCTCTCGGGGCCTCCTGTGTGGAGTTAAAATAATAAAGCTTTCCATAATAATTTTTGATTTCTTATACAAAATTTTAATTTTCGGTCTTCGACGTGACCATAAATAATGCATGTAACGAAAAATAAGCTGCCATCGACGGACTGAAAGTTCCGTTTAGCGGCTTAAAGAATCTGAACTTCCATAAAAACGCAGAAATCCTTGAAAGCTTTAAAAATCATGAATTTTCTTCATTTTTCCGCTACATCGCTTTTCAGTAAAAAAATACTGGATTAACCTTTTTCATACCATTTGAGAAAGGCCGAAGAAATATTTAAAAAGTTATAAACTCAATGAACATTTCCCAATGAGAAGCTCGTTGAATTTTTTTACGTCACTTACTCCATTAAGAAATAATTAAATTTTCGCACTTAAAATTTTATCGTCTCGAATAAAATCCAACACTTTTTTGTTGGTAATGAACGTAAAGGGTCCACGGTGCTAAAATAAAAATCAGGTTTTTTTATGAAAGGGCCAATTTTCTGCCAAAGGGCTTATTGGAATTTTTTCAGGTGAATATTAATTACCTATAGGTTTTTAAAACCCGTTCATAATCATAATACAAATCGGAAATATTCAACTTTCAAAATAAAAATCATCGCTCATTATCGTTGAGAATAATTTACTTGTAACTACCAGGCTTCACCCGCATTTCAACAATATTGTCGTTTTGTAATTAGATAGAAAATTTATTGAAAAAAATGAAAAGAAACGATTCATATTATCTCATTATTAAACATATTACATTTCAAAGCGCAATAACTCAAAATGGAAACGACTTGGCGAGCTAATACTTATTGCGTTTACTTAGAAATTCTCAATGAAAAAAGCTGTGTAAATTTCATGACGCTAGAGTTCGCCGTTTGAGAGTTTCTTCGTTTTACAAAATCGGATTTCTGCTCAATATTCAGGGATGCATTTATTTTTTTTTATGATAAAATCGTATTGTGGTTTAATTTGCTTCATCGCTTTTTTTATATAAGCAGGAAAATTTGTATTCTGTGAAAATGCTAATTTTATAACGCCATTACTCACTATTTCAGAGGTTTTTCGCTTTACACAATCAGGTTTTTGCTTGTTACATAAATTCAATGACTTTTAGTTTGGGGTGCGGTTTATTTTAGTTGACCTCTGCGTTTCATATCTATTACATACAGCAGTGTATTTCATAATGCCTGAGATCACAGATTATTCGTTTGCTTCAGAAAATGGGTTCCTGCTTTATAGAAGTTGTAGGTGCGTTCACGTTGACTTGAATTTAAAAGTAAATCATTCGTCCTATCCTTGGATCAGATAACTTAGCATTTGGATCAGTAAATCCTTGATTACGTCAACGAAGACAAATTGACCTGGATAAGGTTGACGGTTCAATCCCCTCTGAATGCAATTATCAAATAATAATCATTAGCACAAGGGATAAACCTCGACAGTTTTATCGCCCCTTTCCTGCAAATATCCCCGTTGAATAATGGCTTTAATGGGCGTATTTGGAGGAGTTTTGCAGTAGCGAAATCCACTTGGGAAAATGGTAAAGGTTCATTAAAAGTTTGCGTTTCAGCCTCGGTTTGCAACTTACGCGTGGCCTTCAAAACCGTGAGACCGTGGAGTTGTAATAGAAATGAAGTATTCAAAAACGCTGTTGTGTTACGTATAAGAGAAATGAAAAACCTTTATTTTTATAAATTGAATGCATTGTATAGTGAAGAAAAGTGGTAATTAAAAAAAACGCATCCTTGTTAATCTATTTAAATTTTTATCCATTTTTTACTTTATGCTTTACGTTTCATGTTTCTTATTTTTCTCTATATGATTTAGATTCTCTATCTAGTGATAACTAAACAATAAACTATGATTCCTGTGAATATTTTTAACTGGATTATTAACACTTCCCAGTCTAATGCACTTCCCAGTATTAACACTCTGTAAATGTTCCAAAACAACAAAATAATAAACAAAAGAAGAATCTTCAAATTCAATGGTTTCAGTTTAAAATTGAGCAGTTAAATGCTATTATTATCTCGTATACGTTGATTTAAGAAACATGATCCCATAGGTTGAATGGTGTTTTTATTTTACTCTCTCTCTCTCTCTCTCTGTCTTTTGTGTTAATTGCATTATTTTTTATGAAGAGCCAGCTGTTGCTCTTCTGCTGCACCCTGGTTTCAATATCCTATTTTTTAATCGAATAATTGAAAAACAAAAAATCATCAACAGAAAAAAACATCAAAGTTAATATTAATAACTCTCAAAATGAAACATGAAACCGAAAAGATGCAGAAAATAAAAAGGAAATGGTAGCAGCTGGGACCAAAACCTCGTGGTCAATCCGGGACCTTGGGCTATAATTCACTCATTAGAAATATATTAGAATGACATTTATGAGCTTCAATAAGTTATTCAAAATTCACTTTAAAAAAATCACCACATTTAAATGCAGGTTCGTTCCGCAGCGACTATCAATATCAAAAATTACAAATATAGCCTGCTGAAAATAGTTGCGCTGAACTTGAAATTTAAGAGAGCAAAATCTTCCTGTTTCATTCACAACACTTTCAAGCGGGCGAAAACAAGGCTTTTGTTTTAAATTGAAATTTATAATATATTTTCATATGAAGCGGTAACTTGGTGATGTGACATTATAATTTATAAAATAAAACAATAATTTTGTTTTACATCACTTTTATTTATACTTTAGCCGACCGGGTTTCTTCAGGGCAGTATACAACTAAACTATGAACTAAGATGCACATGTGTTATGGGATGATACAAACAGGCTAGTGAAGTGCCAAGGGTGGGAGATCAGCAGGTACCTGCTGATCGGGAAGGGAATGTACTTTGTTTATTGGGAATAATTTAAAGATTGGACTTTTATTTAAATTTATTTGATTATTTATTAGTCTACTATTAGTGTTTTTTGCTTTCTTATTTCTAATGCTTCTAGGTTATCTAATCGAATGCCGGTTACATTTTTATGCAGTAAACTAGTGCCTGTATTTTTATCGAATGTGTGGTCTGTTTCTAAGAGATGGTTAGCAAATTCGGAGAAACCATTATTATTTAGACATCTTAAGTGTTCTTTTACACGGATATTAACATTACGCGATGTTTTGCCTACATACAACGCCGGGCAATCATTACATTGAAGTGAATAAATGCCTGAGTGGCCTAAACTGTCTTCTTTATCTTTTCCGTTAATTAAAAATTTACCTAAACTATTATCTGTGTAAAATGCTGGTTTAATCTCTGACGGAAGGTTTTTAATGCTTTGTTGGGAAAAGTTATTGAAATATAAGATTCTACGCCATTGATACGGTTGATTATTATTATTTGTTATATTATTATTAGGGGGGGTACTGTTGAATAAAAACTTATTTGACGACATTTTTTTAAATTTTTTATTTAGTATGTTAATGACTAAGTTTTCATGATAACCGTTATTTATTGAAATTTGTTTAATTATGGATAGTTCTAGTGAAAAATTAGCATTTGATAACGGGACTGAAACTAACCGGTGAATCATCGAGTGGAAAGCGGAATGTTTGTGGGAGGTTGGATGATTTGAGGTGTTATGGATAGTTATGTCTGTATAAGTGGGTTTTCAGCAGGTACCTGCTGATCTCCCACCCTTGGCCCTTCACTAGCCTGTTTGTATCATTCCATAACACATGTGCATCTTAGTTCATAGTTTAGTTGTATACTGCCCTGAAGAAGCTACGGTAGTAGCGAAACCCGGTCGGCTAAAGTATAAATAAAAGTGATGTAAAACAAAGTTATTGTTTTATTTTATAAAAAAAATGAAATTTATAAGTTATATATTTGAAAATTATTTTTATTTTTTTTAGTGTTCACTACACACTAGCTATAAAAGTGTTATCTGAAATTAAGGTGCACTTTATTATTATTATTTTATTAATTTATTTTATGTTTTTTGTTAATACAGCAGGACTGGGTGAAAGGTGTAAACCCAATCTACCATATTACGTGAGATATATATATATATATATATATATATATATATATATATATATATATATATATATATAATTATTACCTACAAATAGAAAAATGATTTAAAAAAACAGGTAAATGAGAAGAAAAAAAAATGATGTTTATTTTTGAAAAAGAAAATGAAAAACATACTGGTTAATAACATGGAATAAAGTAAATTAAATTGAGGGATCGTTCTTATTTGCATCAATTGTTCGTTGAGTGGAGGGCCAAGCCACTCGGATGCAGCCACAACAATGGCGTTGGCTAACTTCCGTGTCTTGCCCCGGAAGCCGGCTAGTCGGTTGCGATGTAAGACAGGGAACCAGTGAATCTTCCCTTCAGTGAACATCGTAGAGGCACAGCAGAATCTTGGAAGTTGCCTGTAGGTATTGTTGTTGCACACCCTCAGCTTGCTTCATTGCGCTGCTGGGCATTGTGTCCACGGCTAGGCCAGTGCAGTGTTTCTGATTCCATAAACAATTCAACAAACCAAGTTACAGCCAGTGTTGTGTTACTTAGTTATGCTTTATGTGTAAAAAATGGAAGTATTTTTATATACAAATAATTAATGTTTTCACTGTGCCCAAATCATTACAAAAATAAAAATAAAAGAATTTCCGCATTTCTTTTGTCTTATGGTTTTATTAATAAGAATTATTACAGTTCTCGTCAAAAGTAGAACTGATGTAAAATATAGATCTACCCTTCCTGCTGGAAGTGTGTTAAGAGAGGAAAATTTAAAATGCAAAATGAGGGAAATAAAATCAAATCAATTCTAATATAATATTATGGAAACATGTGTGTGAATCGAAACCATAGAACCCGGCTGAGAGTCAAAAATGCATACAAAATTTTTACGTTACGAGGGCTCAGGTCGGGGAGTGGGTGCTATAAAATGTATGCATTTTACTTAGGGACTGCGAGCATCTGAGAGCGTTCAAAAACATGTAACTTATCAAATTATGCACTTAAATTGACTGTTAAAGTATTTTCTTTGGGAGGTTTGAGATTCAAAGGCTGTTTGTGACATTATAGTCTTATTGTGTTACAGTTAAGAGCTTCTAAGAGTTTAAAGCTTTGGAGTTTTTGGTAATACGTTTCATGGGAAAAAATGAAATTTTTGTATTCTGAAAAGAGCTCTTTATAAAATTTCAGTAAGATTTTTATAATAAATTTATATTACATACATTTAACTGAAATGAAGTACATAACTCCTGCTTTTTCTTTAAAATATAAACGCTCTTTTTGTACATTGAATTCACTGACTTTAAACGTTGTCTTTTTCATAAATAATTCAGTTCCCAATTAAAAGCATTGAAACCATACAAAAAATACTAAGTGCAATTTCTATTTAAACCCTCACCCTCTATTTCAGTAAATTTTTCAAATTTCTGCAATTCTTCAAAAAAACATCATTTTGATCAACGAAAAATTGGTAATATTAACAGCTACGCATAATGCATTAAATCACTTGAGAGTTTTTTAGCAGTTTTTCCCCTACATGAATGATAACATTTAAAAAGGCGAGGATAAAAATCCTTTGAAGTTTGTTGCAAAATAGTAGGAAGTCATTGCACGGCACTGGTAGGGGGTTTTCTTATCAACGCCTGAACCATTCTTCAACATCTATCATAAAAAGTAGGAAGTCGTTGCACGGCACTGGTAGGAGGTTTCCTTATCAACGGCTGATCCATTCTTCAACCTCTATCATAAAAACCGATATGTCGCGTGTTCCATCAAAAAAATCGCGCCGACAAAATGAAGTTTTCCTTATTCAATTGAAGTAACGAATCGCTCCCTTTCTTCGGGAGCTTCCGGGGCGCGTCGGCAGAGGACAGGAGTACACATCCCCTAACGATGCGCCCTAAGCCACCCACCACCCCCCGGTCCTGGCATTGACTAATGACGAGAGACATCTAGCGGTGGATAAATAAATACCGATCAAGGGTGGCTCTAGGGAGGGTGTATTCATTAAGCGTTCCGGACTACGGTGAAATTTTGAAGTGTAAAGATCCTGGAAGGTAAATTAATATATTATTAGTGTAACAAACAAGAATTGCAATTTTTCATTCTGTATAATAGGGAAAGAGTTGTTTATATGATATTATATTACACCCCCTAAAAATATCGGCCTTTTGTCTTAATCTGCTTATTACTTCAAGATTAATTAAAACCTAATCAAAACAGTTTAATTAAAGACAATTCTGGAAAAGAGAAGCTACATAAAAAATTACAAAAACACGAATGAAAAACTTAAAAGTGTTTGAATCATTTTTAACTATAAATAAATGTGCACGTATTAATTGTTTTTGTGTTTAATTCGTAGAACTCCAATTACTTTTTTTTTAAATTTATTAAGTTTTGTAGTTATTTTTACTTTTTTATTATTGTGACAGCTGTTTCGGCGTTTAAGGCCATTTTCAAGAGTTTAACTAAAAATACTTGCAGAACTTAATAACATTTTTTTTAAATATGCACGTGTTTTAATAACACAATTTGGATAGTATCAACTGTGATTTGATAAATATTTTAATAAATTTAATCATTGTGGAAAATAATATTAACATAAACTAAATGAAACATGAAAACGGAAAAAAAACGAAAATAAAAATATTTCAGTCGCATCTGAGACTGAGGTTTTTAAATCTCAATAAAAATAATTATTTATTAAAAATTTAATTAATTTAATCAACTTCTATGTAATTTAAATTTTTATAAAAAATAATTTAAATGAACGATAAACGTCTTAAAATATCACCATTACAATTTAATTATCGTACCGAAAACCAAGTACCTACCTATCCACGTAAATAAATATTGGTATTACCCGAAGTAATTAGAGATTTTGTCTGAACCATTTATATCGTTCTACCGATGTGTTTTTGTTTCATTAAAATATGGTTTCGCAAAATTTATTCCGCTCGCCGAAGTAAAACTAAACGGAATATCTGCGGGCGTATTATCAATAAATTTAGATCTTGGCATATTGTTTCCATATTCCTTATTGTTCTATCGAGAACTTTGTATGATCAAGGTACAGCATTGAACTGAAAGAAAACTTACAAAATTCAACGAGAGGTTCTGAAAGCGTTTTTTTTAGTTGATCTGTTAACCTGACAAGAGTTTTAACTATCGGGAGCCCGTGGGACTATGGCATCTCCAATTTGGGATATGTTATGAGACTGAAGGACGAAAAGTAGAAGATAAAGGGAAAGTGCTAGAAGATTCATATCCGGCCTTCAGGCCTGGGATTTTATATTGGGGGCTTAATAGAAGAAATCAAATTTATGGTTTTTCACTAATCACCGATTTATTTAACACAGCGGGAAGCTGGAAACGAGAAACAAGAAGTAACGGAAAGTAAAACGAAAAACAAAACATAAGCGGGAAACCGGAAGCAAGAAGGAAGAAACAAGAAGCAAGAAGCCAGTGGCTAGAAGTAAAAAGAAACTGGAAGCAAAAAAAGCGATAAAATAAAAACGATCACCAACGCTCAGTCAAATCCTTGATTCCTATCCATCCTTATTTCCAATATTGGCCTATAAGGTTGCCATGTATACCGTTCGAATAAATTCCAATCTCCTTCCCATCCACAGAGCACGTGTTCCAAGTCCTAACAAATCAGTGCCCTCTAGTGTACCGGTCGCACCGGCACAGGAGTGCTCCTGGCTGGGGTGGTACGATCGTATCGTATCGGGTATCATCACAGATTTCCGAGTTCCAACCGCACGGAGCAAGTGAAACGCTTTTTCACAAATGAAAGAAAATTCTTTTCTGAAGCTGCTCTAAAAATGTTGAAATAAATAAGATACTCGTATGTAATTGCAGGTAATTATTTGTGTAAAGCCTTGTAACAATATTATAAATCTGTATTATCTCTAACCGGTATTTGAACCCGCTACATCTGAGCTCTATCTTATGTCCCGTTGTTCGCTCCCCCAACAGCACATAATTTGTCACTGATGTTATCGAGCTCAGTAATTAGTTTTGGCCTATACTGCGGGCAGTGTGGAATGCGCAAGTTTGTGACTATCTGATTAGACTATGTTTCAAGACTCTTCACAACAGATGATTATTTATTATACGATTTTCTAAAATATTGTTTTTTTTTATCTTTTTAGTAGATATAAAATTACTTTGTGGTGTCATTTTTAATCAAATTAATAAGAAATGTTTTGTGTAAAACACTATTTAATATATAAACAGCAACATGTTTCGGAAAAGAAGCTTCCCTCATCAGGATATAAAGTATTCTAAGTACACTTGGTATTCTTATGAAGGAAGCTTTGCTTCCGAAACATGTTGAAATTTAATATGTAAACATGTTTAAATATTAAATAGTGGTTTACACTTAATATATATTTTTTTTTTTTCGAATTTGTTCCTAGTTAAGCAGATTGCTTGTTCTAAGGCACAAAAAGCTCCAGTTATGCGTGGTATAATATTTTGTATTTTTTTTTATTTTTTATATGAATACCGCACAAGAGTCCCAACTGCTCCCAACCGTCTGGAGCCAGTGAGACTTTGGCATTCCCAATTGGGGAATGTTGTGAGGCTGAAGGTATTGGGGAGGAGAAGTATAATGGGAAGGGGAATAAGGTGGGGGAATTACCTGGTTATTCAGATCTGATCACCAAACACGGCTAAAAGCCATTTCAAGCAACGTTTCATTTCTGAATGGTGGTCTTTCACCAGGGCGATACTGAGAGTATCTTCCAATCTGGAACGTGCGCAAATATACTATATTTTATTTTTAAATTAATTAATTGTGAAACAGCACAAATCAATTAAATAAAATTTACTTGCGCACGCCGGGATTTGAACCCGCGACTTTCGGATTCGTAGTCGAGAGACTTACCCCTCGACCATGGAGGTCGTCAAATTTTACCGTAAAAAATTACGTATTGTTTTTTTTTATTTAATCTATCTACTTAGTATGTTATGAAATTTATGAGTAAGGAATGTTTTGTACAAACCATTATTTAATATATATATATCAACATGTTTATTTAATAATTTTTCAGTCACCTCTCTAACCATTTGGTTATTATTGGACCGATGAATGACGTTTTATAGGTTTTAATGTGTATTAGATTTACCTAATAACAATATTGACTATTTCATTCTAATGTCTCGAATCTGTGGAATGTACAATTATATATAAAATGTCACGATATAGAGATCTTTATAAACAGCTTTGCATATTTTAAAAAGCAAATCAGCCATCTTTTATCACATATGGTGATGTTATTAGAAATACTATAACTTGCCTTATTTTTTCTTCTCTTTCTATATCTTATATTATATTTTATACCTTATATGGTTATATATGGTATATTTTAATTTAATGTTTTTCTTCTCTTTGTTATTTTATGCTTTATGTTATATTTCTTTTTTATTATTTAGCATCCCAACCAAGTGATAACTTAACGAAAAACAATGCATCCTGTGAATATTTTTAACCGGAATTTTTAACAGTTACGTACGTCTCAATGTTAATTTTATAAGTATGATAATGTTAGTAAACTGTAAATGATCCAAAACAGTAAATACATTTCTGAGGGCATTTTACTATTTATTTTCGGTCCCAGACATGTTTTTTTGTTATTGATATGTTTCCAAATTGCTCCACGGGTCTAGAAGATCCTTTCTGGAGTGACTTCTTGTAATATGTTTATGATCAACTTTTTAAAGATTTTGTAAGTTT
Organism: Halesus radiatus; assembly: GCA_022606495.2. Classification (NCBI taxonomy): domain Eukaryota; kingdom Metazoa; phylum Arthropoda; class Insecta; order Trichoptera; family Limnephilidae; genus Halesus; species Halesus radiatus. The sequence continues at coordinate 34,245 of JAHDVE020004237.1, forward strand.
TGGTGTACGTGAATAATACTTTTTATATACTTTAGAAGCACATCAAGGATAGTAAATTATTTGAAAATCTTATCGTTACAGCACCTATAGGGTTTACGCAAAATAAGCATTAATATTAAGGTTACCTGTACGATTACGATTATTCAGTATTATGAAATGTGATGCCTTTTTAAAATTTAGTCATAACCTCAATAAGAAGAAAATATGTAAATTTCTCAGAACATGTGAATTCAATAGATGCATTCCGTTAATGGGAAGTAATCCAAAATCATGTGTTTTAGGTTTGAAAACTTGATGGCCTAGAAATATCAAATGATTAATTTAAATATTAAAAGTAGAGCAACCCTTGGCCATTCGTATAACAGGAAATTTTTTGGAGAGTCTTTTTATAGGCCTAGAAAAAAATAACATATCAGAACTAAACAAAAATGTTTAAAGTGCAAAATCTCCTACTTACGAACCCCTTTTTCTATATTGTCATTATGTTAATTGTGGCAAATTAAGTTCATTTTAGAATATGACCAAAACACATTTTAAAATGTATGCTCGAGCTTTACAGAATATGAGATGTCGTTCGAATTTTAGGAAGTTGGTTAGTTTATCGTTAACGTTCAGGATAAAACACGGACCCTCACGTAGAATATGGTGAGTAAATTTTTATCACATATTTATAGAAATATCGAAACACCCATGCTAGATAATTTATTATAGTAATTAGAGGATTAGAAATAATAAAAACATTATTATTATTAATTTAGTATACAGATAGTCAACATTCTCATTACAATCACCATTCTCTACTTGTACTGCGTCGGAAACGCAGCACGGCACGCAGACCTCGGAAACTCAGAAATTTTCTGATGGTATCCTTTAGGTTAGGAAAGGGAGAGAGAGTTCGTCCAAGATGAGATGAGCTGACAACCTAGAGAAAACTGCCAGCTTTGGAGAGAACTGCCTAGAATCAGCAAAACTGGAGACGTTTGAGGGAGGCCTATGTCTAAAGATAGACACCAGGAAGTTTATGAAGAAGCACTCAATAAAGATATAAATATTTCTCCGTGACAGAAAGGATTACCAAAGGTCCCTCAATTACTCTAGTTTCATGACACCATGCAGTGCTTCTGACCCTTTTACCCCTACGATGTAAGCGGAAGAAGTTTTAACATAATTTTCGTCAAACGGTCCAAACTTCAGTGTTGGTTCCCATTGTACCAAGATATCCTAAAACCATCAGTGATAACTAGGTTAATAAAATTAAACTTTGTTCGCATTGGGCACAAGAATCTTGCCTTCCATCATAGCCACATTATTGTTTTTAGTTTGGGCATCGTAACCAGAGTTCACCCCAACACAGTACTCGTCAGTTGCATTACTTGTGTACGGGAAGTTTCTAACTTGATTTCAATGAATGTGAAAAAGTTGATAAATGTAAAAACTTTTCGAATATTCATTGCACGGAACATATACAAATACTGTATTTCGGAGGAAAACACCGGTACACATCGACATTTTAATCTGTCAGCAGCACTTTTGTAGAGATATAGAACATAGGTCAATGAAAGTCGAATAACTTTTACAGAATGAATGCTTTATTAAAGTAACTTCTCTATTTATATGGTTTTTCTCTATGAAATAATTGACGTATGTTCAAAGTGATTGACGTCTTTGAGATTAATAGAAACACGTCAGTTAGGACGTTTTTGGTGATTTAGTTGACGTCATTGTTTTATGTCCCAGAAATAGTGACGTCAACAGCTGCCATTTACGTCTTTAAATGTGTCATCTGAATCGCAGAGGTACGTCACCTTGATGTAGCGACGCACTTTTTACATGTGATTACGTAGGCGCATCTGTGCCATTTCCTAAATACGTATTATGATTTGGACGTCCGATATATTCATTTTACATTATGTTGTATAATGTGGATCTAGACTTGGTAAAACTGATGTGTTGCTAAAAACAATAAGCAAGCATAAACAAGTCAAAATGCTATTGTACCTGACAGCAGAGACTTGTTACCCGAAATATTATATTTAAAACTATTAAGAGGAATGGCTGCGCTGCCTGTTTCATACATAACTTAATCTTGCATTTGAGGCCAAACCCATCCAAACTTAATGACATGTTTTCTTTTTTTATTAAAGGTTTAGTAAATATCTAGTACCGATGAGAAGTATTTTATTTATTTTTGTTTTAAATTATGAAGTATAGGCCATGGAAAAAATTCAATTTTCATAATTTTACAGGCAACTTAGAAAATTATTTGAGGGTTTATCGTTTTTTTTTTAAATTATCTCATTTGCTATGTAAATATGATTATGTAAATAAAAATATTAAAAAAAACGTTTTAAATTGTGTCCGGCAAATTTGTGTTCCAATGTAAATTGGTCATTTTTAATTTTGTTTAATTTATTTTATATTACATTATATTTTCAAAGCAGATGGGTTAAAACCTTTTTTTTAATCACCGTTATCCCCCAAATAGTTTTTAAAAATGCCTCTAAAATCGCGAAAAATCAATTTCTTTATTGGCCTATATTTCATAATGTAAAACAAAAATAAATAAATTACTTCTAATCCGTACTAGATATTTACTATACAAGTACATATTGATAAAAAAAAGATCATTAGGTTTCGATGAGTATTTTGGCCTCAAATCCAAAAATAAGTTTTCTATGAAACAGGCCGCGCAGCCGTTCCTTTTAAGAAATTATGTTTATAGCTATCACACATTTTTAAATGACTTTTATTTGAAAAGGTTCTTTTTTGCCTTTATTGAATTACTCGCACAAGTAATTATTTTTCGGCCCTATGACGCATTTGCAATTATATTACTTATTTTCTTCATTATAGCATGCATTGCTCAAAACATAAAAATAATTGCTAATACTGTACGATCCTAGCCCAATAAATATGGAAGCAACTGGCCAAATCAGCTAGTTATCCGGCGACTTTCGTGAAGTCACTGTTAAATTTGCAAATACTTAACCGAGGTCCCTGAAGAGGAACCCGGCAATTTATAGGCGATATCACCGGCGTGAGCAATCCAGTATAGCTATCTCTCAGTGACTTTTACAGGGACACCACTATCGCATGAATACATCTGCACCATATAATAATTATGAATACAAGAAATGCGATGTTTCATGATCCAAAAGTTTGACCATTCTTTGTTTGAATTTCGAATATAGAAATTGATATATGAAATTTTCCTTTAGATCGAGTGTAACGGCGATATACGATTTCAGGAAGTGTGAAAGAGACAGAGTGCGTGCTAAAAGGGCTAGAACCAAAAGGTAATAAGTCAGTGCCGACGTCGGTTTCCATTCACATCTACATGGAAGGCATTTCTTGTGTGGTTTATCGATTCAGTATTTTACACCAATACACATAATCCTAAATTTGTGTAGTTTGGGTCAACACTATTTACGCACTCTTGTAGGTGCCTCAAATTTAACACAAATTTTTAAATTTATAATTTCGTAGCTTTTAATTTTTAAGCGAAATTCGACTTTTTTATAGAGAAAAACGAGAAATTCGCAATTTTCGGGCAAATGACAGATTTTCAAATATTTCGCGCATTTCCGGCATTTTAAAATAATATTGTATACACTAATTATTTCTTTGTCTATGGTTTTGACAAGCTTGAAAGGCCATAAAATGGATCGCAGCTAACGTCATGTCGAAAACGACTCGTACAGTAATTTTTAAAGTTTTCAATTTTCAGATAATTTATTAAAATTTATTTTAAACTAGCCGATATTAACCGATGTTATAAAGTAACTAGCTGATGTTATAAAGTACCTAGCTGATGTTATAAAGTAACTAGCTGATATTATAAAGAAACTAGCTTATATTATAAAGTAACTAGCTGATGTTTTAAAGTAACTAGCTAATGGCCTTTCTTGGGATTATTTTATGTTTTTTTGGAAAAAAGATATGAAATTGTGAATTCTTGCTTGTCGTTTGGATGCCATAATTGATTTGACAGTGAAAGTAATGCCTTTTGACGACTATTACTATCATGGTTTATAGCTGGTATAATTACATAGGGTGTTAGTTTAAATCCAAAGAGCTTAGAATATTATATCGAGGGCGTTTAAAATTTGGGCCTTTCCTTTATGCCAGTGAATACGTATTTTCGAAAAATTGCGGCGTATGATCCTGTCTAGCCTTGTAAAATATCACCGCGCAATGTATATTATAAATATATTGATATGTTCAGAAAGCCCACAAGAAAAGAGGGATTCCCTACTCGGATAACGCACAGCCGGGTGGAAGACGCGGCGTTGCTCTGTCGGAAATATTAGCTACATAAATCAATGTTGGATGAAGGGCACATCTCCCCACTTTCGTTATATCCGGCTCAGTGTAGAAATGCCTACAGACTGCCATTTTCATCCATACCAACTGAAGCCACCGCGTCGAAAGACCCGGCTATCCGACCGTCCTTTCATTAAGTTAGGCGCATTGTTGGATCCCTTCCCACATGTTTTTTTTTAAACGGTGGCAATTCGAATATGTGTGGAGGCGGCTTAAGCCGAAATAAATATGCGACGGCTATGGAGATGGGGAGCTTCCACAGTGAATATCTCAGATACAGAAAAGCTCCTGGCTCAAACAGTTTTTGCGAGCTTTTACTTGAATGGTATATTTTTTGATATTTAAATGATTTCAAGGAATGATTAATAGAAATTTTATTAAAAATATGGGAAACAACAGAACTTTGAGATTTAAAAACAAACACTTTTACTCATTGAACAATAATATCGAGCTTTGTCTTATTTTTTATTGAGATACGTGGAACTCAAGGCTTCATTGCTCACGGTGGAAACGACGATTTTTAATTTATGCCCACTGGTATCATACTTCGATTTCTAAGAGCTGTTAATATCATCTTCAATTATTTCCCACGTATTTTTGGGTGCTACCCTTTTATCATGACTACAAGATTCTACCCGAATTTATTTGTAATCTTTTAGATAGTGTCTCGGATATACTTATCCGGTTATAATTTATATGTGACATGTGTTGACTTTTTATATAAGTCCAGGATTAATATTCAAATTTAGAATAACTTATTGAAGCTTGTAAACCTCATTGAAAGACATTTTAATAATAGAAGATAATATTAACTATCAATATGAAACATGAAACCTGGTAAATTAGGTAGCTGTAGCTCAGTGGGTTAGAGCGCAAGATCCCGAATATACCATGAAATTTTAGGTTCGAGTCCCAGCTGTTATCGATTTTTTTTCTTCATTTTCGATCATTTCAGATTCATGTTTCATGTTGAGAGTTGTTAATATTATCTTCAAAGATTAAAAAAATATGCTATTATTTTTTATAGAATATTGTCAAAAGAAGTGAAGCAAGTAGTACAAAGTGGAATGCTGATACCAAACCTGATATGGAAAAAAACACATGGCACGATCAAGTGAACAAAATACTTGAGTCTGGCCATGTCAAGAGACTGAATATCAGAAGAGTATTTGTGAATGTGAATGAAGCATCGAGTGCGTGTCAAGACCGAGTTGTTTGGCGATCCGTTCTTCCTGCCTACCCCCGCCGGGGAAACGGTGTGATGATTAGTTATTTAATACTAAGCTTTTAAATAGTGGTAGGTATATTGTATTAAAAGCTTTGCTGACAAAATAAAACGTTCATTTTTAAATTTTAGAACTTCAAGAGACAAGACGTCTAGTAATAAATCTACATAAATAAATTAATTTCAATTTTACAAAACCATAAGAAAACATTTAAAATATTTAATATCCCCTCAACATTTTGAATATCGTTAGTCAGTTCTCGCTCTACTTTAATATTTCTAAAACACACTTCTAGGTGGCATAAGAAGCAATAAATTATTATTCTAATATTTTTTCATTACATATTGCGTCATTCACACGCGGAGGTCTGTCGACGTAGAAATATTAGGGTGACAAATAACTGTTTCTTGTTAATAGTAACTGCTGACATAAAAAGCCGGCGCCGCGTACATATGAATGACAAATCGGAAATTACAATTTAAAACTGTGAATTTTTCAATAAGTTTTGCGGCAAGTCTCTTCATTTATTGATATGAAAATACGTTACAGTTCGATAAGGGAATATTCGAATTTGGATCAGTGATTTGGAAACAACAATACAATAGATTGAAAGATTAGAATGAATTAAAAAAAGCCTCCCAAATACTTAGATTTCAAGTCCTAACGAACACCCCAAAAAGACTCATTGGCATTTCATAATATATCATCACTAGAAGATAGAAGAAATATATTCGACCAAAAATTCCCCTATAAAATCTTTAACAAACTTGTTGGCAGTTACTACCTTCTAGAAAACATTAATTTCCACTGTCCGGTACGAAACGCAAGCCCAAATCAACTGTTCTACCACAAGCAAAAACTAACTACGCAAAATACCCATTTTTTCAGAATAACATGCACAAAATACAACAACACCCTTTCAAAGGCTGATGTTTTCCATTTGTCTTCAGGACAAATTTAGTCAATTCACATCAGATTTTTTTTATCGCAAGATAAGTAAGTAGAAGTCCCTAACTAGGTTAACTCCCCACCCCTGCTGTGCGTTATATTATTTTTACATTGTTAGATTTTTAATTATTTTTTTAGTCATTGAATTCGACGTTATCTGTGTAAGTTTATAATTTTATTTAGCATTTCTTAGAAACTGGATAATTTATTTTTGTTATGTTCATTTTCTTTTCAATTTCTCAATTTTTTTTCTCTCTTTCTATTGCATCATTTATGAATTTTCATATTTTTAATTTTTATGTGGCGAAAACGTCACCGGTTAATGCAACATAGTAATAAGTTAATCTGTAAAAATGTATTGTGCCATAACCGTATATTTTTCCAAATAATATAAATAATAAATTAAAAAAATACTCCCTGAAGTACCACCCCTGTGAAAGACAATAATTTAAATAATTTAGAATCAAAACGTTGCTTATAATAAAATGTTTTTTTTTCTATAGCGCCGTTTAGTGACTAAAATCACCTCAAGGGAGCTTTACATTTTTTTTTGTTAAAGTTTGTAACCCCTTTTAAATAGATATGTTTTAAGACTTTTCTTGAACCAAATGTAAGCTTATTCCAAGAATATGGACCCAGTGCATTGAAAACTCTGCACCCAAATTTAGCAGCATTCGTTCCAGCCTGTTCCACGCATAAGACTTGGCCGACCTGAGCGTGAGTTGCATTTGAGTAAAATTGTCCCTCACGCAAAGATCAATATGATGGTGCAAGTTTTAGCTAAGAATACCTAAGTTGCTGACTCCAGCCGATGTTGGTTAGGATTGCCTAAGCCACATCATATATCTAAATAACCGATTTATTAATGGGTATCTATTTGACGACCTCGATGGTCGAGGGGTAAGGCTCTCGACTACGAATCCGGAGGTCGCGGGTTCAAATCCCGGCGTGCGCAAGTAAATATCATTTAATTAATTTGTTCTGTTTCACAATTAATTTATTTAAAAATAATATATAGTATATTTGCGCACGTTCCAGAGTGGAAGATACTCTCAGTATCGCCCTGGTGAAAGACCACCATTCAGAATTGAAACGTTGCTTGAAATGGCTTTTTAGCCGTGTTTGGTGACCAGATCTGAATAGCCAGGTATTTCCCCACCTTCCTCTTCCCTTTTCCTTCCCCTCCCCCAATACCTTCAGCCTCACAACATTCTCCAATTGGGGATGTCATAGTCTCACTGGCTGCAGACGGTTGGGAGCAGTTGTGCGGTATTCATATAAAAAATAAAATAACAAGTCATTTATTTAATACTACGTGTACCCGGCCTTGCTCGGAATTTATTTTTGGAATAAAGTTGTAAATTCTTGCTTGTCATTAGTGTGCCATAATTGATTTGACAGCGAAAGTAACTATCTCCAAATAAAGAAACATTCATTTGAATATTTTATTGCATTCCAAACGTTTATTTTTTCAAAATATATCTAAATCATAAAGTTCTTAAGTAGGTACCTACTCGTGTTTTCCATTTTGAAAATATTCTACCCAAAAGAAACTTCTTTTGAATATCCAATCCGTGGCTAACCAGAGTGTTATATTTATGGGCTAACCTAAATAAAACATGGCGGGTTCAATATTTTTCATACTAATTTTAAAACGTTATAGTAACAGTTTTACATATTGGATTTCATTCAAACTACTTTTTAAACCTTCCCGGCACTAATAAAAACGAACTGTGCTATTTTCAGCCAAACCGGTCAAGCAATTTTCGAGAAAAACAAACAGACAAACTTACATAGATTTTTTTTTATATATATATATATATATATATATATAGATACATAATTAAATAAACTGCTAAATAAACGCACACAATATTTTGAAAGAGAGCGAACATGACATTAGCATTATTTCGTTAGTAAAGATCGTTTCATGGTTAGTAATTCACGCGTATTTTTGAAAACTATTATTTTATCCATATTAATATTATTTAAGTCATGCGAGTAAGGTGGGTAGGCAGTGCCTATGTGCCTATATGGACGGCACGCCTCTGATCATACTACAGTTTGATCCGCTTAACTTTGCGGTCGGTGGTTTCGATGGTGTAGATTTATTTCCTCCTTTAGCAGCCGGCAAAGTTAACACTGTTTGATAGACTTAAATTTTATGGAACAAAATTCTCTGGCGTCTCGTAAATCATTTGAATGTTGTATTTCACTAGAATTAATAATGTGAAACAACAGCCAAAAAAAAAACACTTTAATGCCAATTACCCGCGACGACGTCCAATGCTTTAAAGCTGGATATGATTTATGTTCTAACATATATTTATTAGTGAATTCTTCCTAACAGAAAAAAAATGTCGTTGCGTAATAAGATTAGTGTTGGTTAGTTTGTAATTCTGAAATAGACTTCACAAGATGTGGAAATTAAAAAAATAGGTAGACACTAAAAAAAAAATCGTACATTTTTACATAGGAAGCTAAAATTGCGAAATCCATTATTATTATATTCGTTGTAGTTCCTGAATCATAAATATATATTTTTTATTTTAAAATAGATATTTGTAGAATATAAGCGGTTTTGGATTGTCAATGCTGATGCAGTTTCAATCGTTGCTTCACAAGTTATACAATAGTGCATTATTTGTGAAGCAAAAACGTACGCAACTACAAATCGTTAAGAAAGGCAAAACTTTATTTCGAAGCAGAATGATACAATGCACACAATTTTAGATACATATGTCAACACCTCTTGGATAAAGTATCGTAACTTAAAAACCGATACTTTAAGAAAGTGGTTTAAAAAGACAGAATCTTGGTTTAAGTCGAGTTTACAGTCAGTTTTTTTTTTTTTTTTTTTAATTAAACAACAATTGTTATTGGTTGGGTCATCTTACCCCTAATACCCCTCTCATTTTCTTGTACTTGGAAGTTAATATTGTTGCATATCCCTAATCATTCATACCTTGTCTTGTGTGCGTACCTTCCATGCCGCCAGTTCAAATTTGACTTCCACCTGATCGACAACACTATACAATATACCGCCATCTCAGACCGCTAAATTACTCAAGTTCGCCGTCGCAACTCGTTACCATAAACGTCCGCTTTGTGAGTGCCGTGAAGATTAACTGAATGAGAAGATAACTGGGCTTCAAATACCTTTGGCGAGTACTTTCCCTTTACCTTGAAACATATTCTCTCCTTGGTGCAGTGGTCACCCACATATCATACAACGGTTCTTCGAAAATACATGAAATTACACAAATTACACAAGAGTTATTATTAAAAATTTAAAAAGGTGTATGTATATATAAAAAAGGAACGTTTTGAATAACACGCATTTATAAAAAAAACAAATTCGCATTACTTAAAAAATATATAGGAGCATATATAATTTTTTTCAAGTAATACATAAATTTAACAGATTTATTCGCTTCATAAATTCGTGTTAATTAAAACGTCTCAAATACACTATCTCACTTTGTTCCAAACATAAAAAAAATAACATTCATAAAATACAATTTTCAAAGTTGTCGGAAACAGCCATCGCATATTTGAAGACTGTCTGAAGCAATAATAATTATTTACGTTCAACGTTCAGTTTGATGTTTTGATTTTATTTGAAATAAATTTATTTCGTAACGAAGTAACTTGTTCGACTACCATCAGAAAGACTAAAATGTAAACATACGTAAATACAAAATTCGACATTATGGTATTTATTTATTTCCCACTGGTAAAGGCAACTTTTCACGTGTGTTTGTGTTAAACCATTCGTCAATTCATTGTGCAATCAGCTGAAACAGATCTGAATTATTTGATCATCCATTATATAAATTAGCTTCACTCAGTTACGCGGGTAATTTGCTTTGTCGGTTATACTCGATCCGTCCCAACCTAAAATAATCCAGGATTAATACATCCTCCAACAGAATAAGCCTGGTGTTGGATTTAGGACATGGAATATATGGCATTAATTTTTTTTGATCAATTTCTAGTTGAACGGAGATTCAATTTCAATGCCCTACAAAGGTAATATAATTATCTTGTTTCCTTAGCCCAATAAAAGAAGCGTAATACTTTATTTGAAGTTCAATCCTTAAATTGTAATCTAACTACTTAACCATAACGCATAAAGAGAATATACCTCCATACAACTTTCTCTTAGGACACACTCTTTACTTCATTCACATTCATATATCTTCGCATACGTACCTACTCTCCAATTATTCTGACTCATGACATGGCCTGAATTACGTATTTGGTTCACTTAATCGTGCCTGTCTTCCTCGGGCGTTCATAACTTCTTTCAATCCTTTCTTTGTGCATCCGTTCTACGTGTCTAAACTATTTAAGCGTCCCTTTCTTAATCTTATTAATTAGACTTACTTCCGTAAATATACGTAATGAGGAAAAACGAAAGCTTATTTCAATGACAGTTCAGTCATCATGTAAATTTGTTTATTTTACATGATAATTGTACAGCGCCCTTGAGGTGATTTTTTCACAAAAACGGCGCTATACAAATCATCCGATTATTATTATTATTATTATGATAATCCTGCTGTCCAAGGCAAGTGGGGCTATGGTACTTATATGAAATGTAATGAGGAGAGAAACAGGAGAGAAGAAGGCATCGCGGTAAATTGCGAGAATCTGGCAAATAAGAAATGGCGTAAATTGAAATGTTTTCATAGCTTTGGGAATCTTCAGATCAAAAATGTAAGCGATGGCGTTACTAAAAGTGTATTGCGAAGAGGTACTCCTACATATTTTACACAAAACTTATAATAATGTCAAACTGCAATAAAATTCAAGTAGAAACCAGAAATTGAGCTCCAGTGTTATGATAATTTAGCAGCTTTTTCATTCTGAAATTTCTAGACAAACAAAATTACTTTCAAGTCGAAACGTAATAACCATTATTATGAACTAGTTCATCGAAGCTTTGAAGAAAACCTATCAACCAGTTGTATGCTATATTTTTCAATAGTTCAACAAACAGAAAGCGTAGAGTGAAACTATTGTTTATAAAGTTTCAAAACATATGGTATTGCAGATTCGTCAGTTTGCGTGTAAATTTAAAAGTGGTTGAAAAATAATCAGTGCTGTGTTTAGCGATAGAATTGTTAGATGTGTTTGTTTAGTCTAGACGTTTTTGTTACGGCGAATATTTTTTCCTTTGAAAATGGGTCAAGATTTCTATCAGGATGTTATGCTTTGTGCACGTGACTATTAATTCTTGTTGATTTATGTTTTGTACGAAGTTTAATGAAATTGATTGAAGAGTTTTTTAATACTTCTCACGTTTATTCATTTACACGATTGTTCGAATGAAAAAAATGTATATTTGTAGAGTTTTTTAAACAAAAGAAGAAGCAGTAATTATTTTGGAGTTTTTCTACTTTATATTGCAGGATAGTACACATAGGTTTATTGATTCAGAATACAATATCTTGACAAAGCACACCGCAGCCGTGAGATCATGCAAATGTTCGACTCCTCATATGGTGACGATTTTGATTAACAAGAACAAACATCTTTTTAACTAATCAAAAATGTGTAGTTCATCATGCAGTAACAAACCTCCGGCAAAAAAATCATTTATTACATAATCCCTTGGAAGAGCACACAACACTTGGCTGTAATTAATCACGTTATTTGTTAAATATTACAATTAATTGTTAAGTACCACAAATAATTGTTAATTATAATAATTACTTGTTAATTATGATAAATGTCAATAATTTTTGATTATTCATAAAAAGCAAGTTTTTTTTTTAATCTCCAGTCCTACATTAAACACTAAAAATATAAATATCTAAAATGAATATGAATTTTTCCTTGCGACTAACCTTCTAATAAATATAATATCAATGGTATTTGGAGTTTTTCTACTTTATATTGCAGGATAGTACACATAGGTTTATTGATTCAGAATACAATATCTTGACAAAGCACACCGCAGCCGTGAGATCATGCAAATGTTCGACTCCTCATATGGTGACGATTTTGATTAACAAGAACAAACATCTTTTTAACTAATCAAAAATGTGTAGTTCATCATGCAGTAACAAACCTCCAGCAAAAAAATCATTTATTACATATACCCTTGGAAGAGCACACAACACTTGGCTGTAATTAATCACGTTATTTGTTAAATATTACAATTAATTGTTAAGTACCACAAATAATTGTTAATTATAATAATTACTTGTTAATTATGATAAATGTCAATAATTTTTGATTATTCATAAAAAGCAAGTTTTTTTTTTAATCTCCAGTCCTACATTAAACACTAAAAATATAAATATCTAAAATGAATATGAATTTTTCCTTGCGACTAACCTTCTAATAAATATAATATCAATGGTAAAGAGAAATAAAATAGCATCTATAAAATCATGGAACATCCAGCGATTTTAATATTGCGTTCAAAATCGTATACTCTCCAACTTTTAACTTTCTAATAAAATTGTGTTTATCTGAAGGGAGCTGCAAGGTTTCTGTATCTTTTTTTACGTAGTTAGATGAATCTTAGGAAGAAATATTAGCCCAAAACAAATTACAGTATTATTTTTATTATTATTTGCTGCCACACCTCACTTCCACATTCCACTGACTTACGCATAAACAACAGAACTCGCTGACGCCCAGTGCTCCTGAAATAGTATTATTGCCACCACTGAAAGTAAGTAAAAACTATTTTCTTCAATATTCGAATTAATAATAGTGGATACATGATGCGACCTACCTGATAAGAGAAGGTTTTATTATTTATCTCAACACGTCTTCATTTTCGAAAACGAGAAAAACATCAACTAAATTTCAAGTGGCGTCAAAACATGATACGAACCAAATATTTGAAGTCGTTTATATGAATCAAGCCGCAGCCATCCACAATTCAAAATTCAAACCGAAAAATTATCCCTTGAACCCCTCTCATTTTCCAACCAATTTTTCCCCACTTCAACACACCACGCCAACCCTCGCTTCTATGCCTGAATTGTCACATTTGACAGTGTGTCACCTTAACAGTCTCAATCATACGCGAGCCCGAGTCAGAAGAAGTAGAATACAGAGAGAGGGGTCGGGCAAGGACCTCCCGAGAGCTTTCTGCTCGCAAGTCGACTGAAGTACTTTTGAACCCGCCCCCGGTGACGTGGAGTGTGGCGGGCGGCGTTTTTCACCTCGCCGCCAAATTGAGGAAAGCTCTCACGGCTGGAAGCTAAGCGCCAGACAAAACGGAGCTTTATATTGAATACGGGTGTTTGATTGTCGGATACCAGAAAATGTGAATATTTCAAAGAATTTTAATACCTACCAGATAATTTTTTTATAGGATAATAATCATAATATGAAATATGGAAATATTACACAAAATTTTGAATACGATATTATAAGATTGTTTAAAATGTAAACAAAAATTTGAAAGTACGAAAGTAACTCGTTGTTTATTTGAAACAGGATTCAACCTACTTACAAAACCTATTTGTATGACGTATGTAGCTGCAAAAAGTTTCGAACGATACATGAGCTCTGGCACAGTAAAATTTGCACAACCCTTCTGGATATGAACAAATTTTATTTTCAGCTAGCAACATTATTTTCATTATTTCCTATAAGACTTCAAAAATGTCAAGTGAAATGTAAAAAAACTAAGAAAAAATGCATTTTTTATTTCACTATATTGCTTTTCTTCTATTTTTTATTAATCCAATAAGAAAAAAAAAATATTATTCAATTCTGTCGAAGGCAGGAATCTCTACTTTCTACTAGAAGGTACATAAATAATACGTGACCCAGATTTTTTCACCGTTTTAAAAAAAAGTTTGTACTGTACTGCCTTTTCAAAGTAAGCAATTATGTGCCTTTTTTGTTAAAGAGCGTTTAAAAAACTAAAATGTACCTCCATTAATTGATAAAAGCTCCGAGAGCGCACTTTGGCAGTCATTAGTTCTCCTTTGAATAAAATTATATAATTCGATTATGACAAAGTGTGAAAGCTTCCCCAAGTTAAAGGAAGTGCTTTCTTGACAAGGGGGAGAGAGGGGACCGTTCAATCAACGATCATATTTAAAGGCACTATCAGCTACAAAAATAAATTAATTAATTAAAAATGTGTACGTTTAATAAAACCATTTAGCTTTTTTATTCATTTTGTTATATAACATCTCCATCGTGTCTTCATATAATATCAACGCTAAAATTGAATAACATCAAAGAATCCAAGAGAAATATAATGGAAAGGTAAATATAATCGTATTTACCATACAATGTAGGTTTAATATTGTAAGCGAAGAAAATAAATATTGGAGTCAAAGAAAAAAACAAAGCGCAGAAAGCTTTAAGAAAAAGCTTCCGCCATTCGGGAAATACTTCTAAAGTGGACTCTAAAAGTGGCCGCAAAAATAGCTTTCGGCGATATGAATTCCCAAGTTACAGAGTAATCCACAATGTATTTCAGAGTTGCAAGCGTGTCAAACAGGCATTTTTAACAGATTCCGGCCAAACGTATTCGTAGCTCAAGACAATAGCTTATATTCAGTGCTCAGAAAACGTTTGTTTAACACTACTTAGGTTCGCTATGTTACCGATAAACTACAGGACCACAGATAAAAGCTCCAAATAAATCAACCTCATTGAAAACATATCAACGTAGTTTCAACGTCGAATTGCGTCGCAGTAAATGAAATACTCCTTTCTGTACATGTGTAGTGGTATTTGTGGTTTCCAGCATTTCACTAAATGTTTACCTCTGAAATCTATAAGCCACCTTTCAAATAAACGTGTTACACTTTATTGTATACAGCGGTATATTTCTTGGTGAAATATGAACAAAACAATGTGGGAATGATTGGCTTTCGAGGTTGTGAAATATAATACGAATGATAAATGTTTATGGATATTCCAATAATATTATTAACAGAGTTAAACTTGTTCAGGCATCATCATAATTTTCATCCAATTTTAGTAGACAGGTAAAGAACCCACAGCTTCAAGAAATCGCCTCTAGGCGCCTTTGTCTTGCGTTTAATGGCTGTAAGAAATGGGCAAGGGAAAGAAGAAAGGCAGAGGAAGTATCCGGAAGTGCCTGGCTATATAGCGCTGGTAAAATAATCTAGTTATAGCTACCTCAAGCAAATGTACTATTATTAATGGTGTGTCAAAGTGAGCTGAGATTATCTTAAACTCATTATATCTTATTATCCAAATATAGAATGCAAAAACAAATCTAGAACTGTTTTTCTTCACTCTATCAGCATTTGTATCCAGTCCAGAGTCAAGAAGCTTACTGTTCTGTTTCAGAGGTTGTCGAATATTACCAGGTAATATTAATCAGCTATCTGAAAGTTCCATAAGGAAGAAAACACTTTCCACTGAAAAAGTGTTATTGTACGGAAAAACTTACGAAATATCGTAGCGCCGATTTCTGAATCTGACATTCAGTTTCACAAGTTCTGGCAAAAGTTATAAACCCATGCGTGAAATATTTATTTGGCGTCTCTGCAAAAAATACAATGGCGAAATGTCGACAACAATAGGCCGTTTATGGAAACGAAAAACTCTAACGATGTAGGTCAGTCAAATTATGAAATAGTCCACATTTTATGTCTGAATCCATTTTCGCCCTCGACATGATTTGATTATATGGAACAACGATTATTTTTGACACTGTCCTGTTTCCCAGAAAACTGTCATTTATTTATTATATTTTATTCATCATATATGGGATTTTACGTATTTTTTTATAAAAAATCAAATTACAATAGTGACACATTTGTAAAACACATCACAGTAGATACATAGATAAAATAGATAGCCTTTACGAAATACAACAACTAAATATTCAATTTGTCTCACAAACAAATTCAGCAATAACACGTGTAAGTTTCATTCGGAAAAATTAGCAACAGAAGCGAATATACAAAAAACACGCCAGATTCGCTAATATTTATACTCTAGACACATATCTTATTAATAATTGTTGAGGATGTGTGCAAATAATAGTCTTTTAGTATTTTCATTCAGTGTAGTTGAACATATCTACTCTGTCGGAAAAATTAGTACCTTCTGCGTGAAGTCTAGGTACAAGAGAATTTTTTAGTGACTGACATTATGTGTTATCGACGTGATTTAGGAATACCAGCCTAAAAACCAAAATATTTTTTTTAACTTGCAGTTGATGGTGGCAAACAAATTATTAATTATTTTGTGATTTAAAAACCTTTATAACTTATTTCTACAAAATTTGTTTCACCCTGCAACAGGCATCTTCAGACTAAATCTAAAAATATTATATAACATTTTACATAAGTTACCAATCAAAAAGGTTGAAATATAAAATTATAGATTTATCCAAAGTAGTTGATTGAAGAGTGCGATATTGTAAGAAACGTTCTTATAAATGTAGGTATATATTATAAATTTCATACTAGCAACCTTCCTATTGCCCATATCCTTCAGCATCAAAACCTACCTCAATAATTGAGGATGCTATAGTCCCATTGGCTCCAGACAGATGGGACGACTCTTGTGTGTTATTAATATTTTAAAAAAACATGATATTTTATTAGATAATATTGACACAATTTTATACGCAGAGGTTATGTATGCGCAAATGCGTCAATCTATTGCATACAAAAAGTTAGAAACCTTTCAGTCGGCAAGATTGTAAATAGTTAACTAAATCTGGAAATGTAAACAATTATAGATAAGTTTGTATTAAAACTTAAGGTTAAATGAAACGTGATACGCACTCATAGATGGGGCTAGTTAAAATATTTTAGAAAATATCACTTTTAGCAGGTAATGCTTTTGAATATTGAGATGAATTGTTTATTGGCGGTGTACATACGAAATATGAAATGGAATAAATTGCAAGTTTAAAGCTCAAGTCCTTCAAGAAACTTACAAAAATACCTGTATGATATACAAAAATATATTCTATTTTTATACGTTTCTTGGAAAACTTAAGCTTAAGTAAAATTTATTAAAATTCGTATGTATATCCGCCAACAAACAATTCATTTTAATATTTAAAAATATTATGTGATAAAGGTGTTTTTTTCTAAAATATTTAAATAAGCGCCATCGTTTAGAATTTAGTAGATTTTTTAAGCTTTTGAGGATCATTTAATTTAAAAATAAAAACGACAAAAAATCTCCAGCCCTAAAATTTAACAACATAAATATTAATATTTAAAAATAAATAGCAACTCTTCTTTTTCCATTAAACTTCTAATAATGTAAGTAGTCACGCAATATGCAGATTTTTAATATTTTGTTCTCCGAGTTAACAATCGTATCTTCTCCAAGCTTAAACTTTTTTTAATAAAACTGTGTTTATCTGATGTGACCTGCCAGGTAAATGCGTTTCTGTGTCTGTTGTAGATAATTATATAGAGCCTAGGAAGTAATATTTTTACAGCACCCTCGAGGTGATTTTTCACAAAAAAAACGGCGCCATACAAATTATCCAGTTATTATTATTATTAAGCCGATGATACTAGGCACTGTGTATTCGAAAACAATTTATTCTGTCAATAAGTGAAAACCTACTGATCTAGACATTTTAATAAAAGCATTGGAATAAAGGGAAGAGAAATATAAGTACACGGTTTTTTAAAATCTATGTTATATCAAGGTTATATCTGAATAACATTCACCCGTTCTGTCCCAAAAGGGGAATTTTAGGATAGTGTTAAATTTTAGGAAGATATTTCTTTTCAATAACGTCTTCGTATGTAACTTATTGTATGTTTCTGAAAGGAATTGTATAACATATCAACTTCGTCACAAAATCGTACGCACTTCGATGTAAATCCTATCCATCACATTTATAAAAAAAGAGTATTTTAGAAAACCTGAAGAAATCTGAACAAAGTATCTTATAATAATAAAAATATGTGTTGGATAAAAACTTGCAGCTTACTTACAGAATCCATTTTACAGTAAAGTAGTGAAACATCTCAGTTCGAAACTTATTGTAAAAAGGATAAAACCTATTTCTCAAATACAAAATGATTTTTTTAACATTAACTCCACACAGGAGGCCATGAAGAAAAGAATTTCCCTCAGGGCTTATCTCATCTTTGCGGAAGCTGTGTGGAGAGTCTTTTTCTGGGAAGAAAAAAAGGTATGATGGGCGGGTAGGAATCTGGAGGTTTGTGTGTCCAGAAGTGATGGGCGTATTAATCCATCCCGAGAGATTCCGGCTGGAGAGGTCATGGGTTCTCTATCAACCGGTCTCTCTCGATCCGGCCAACAGCGCTGTTGGTGAGCAGACGCATCCGCTGCCAAGATCTAAACAAACCTTACTTCATGAACCCGGGCACCCCGATTAAAACACCAAACGAATTCAACCACTGGGGATCTTTGGCGGTACCCAAAATTCGTGCATTATTAAAAATTGTAACTGTTAGTATGAACCCACGATAACTGCATGTGGTATCTTGATTTTTTGTGTTATCAATAATTATTTTTTTGTTGCTAAATAGGCTTGATGAAAAACAATATAAAGGGTACGATATTAATTTTTTTAACTTTTTTGGATCATCTCATTTTCAGTTCATCGAGGCCCTCTGCAGACTGAAACAAAACTCACTAAGGCTTTGATACTAATAAATTTGGGTCAAGGGTAAATAACAATTAGAATGTGAGCATAATTATGACATTATTAAAATAGAGAATTTATTTATTTATCATATAATTAATAACATTGCTTACAAGAGTAGGTACGTAAGTACTAAAAATGCTTCATTTATGTATTTATTTATAAAATCCTTTTAGTTTCTTTTTAAAAATTAGTGCATCCCTAATTGCGAAATTCTCGTGTTAAGAGAGGGAGTACTATTATGTTTTGTTATACGTTTAATTAATTTCAAGAATACTACCATGAACATGTTATTCTGGTGTCTATACACTTATTTCAAAAAAATAAATGAAAGGGAAATTTTTGAAACAACACATATCTATATAATGTACGTATATAAACATATATACATTTTTTCCAAGTGAACGTATAATATACACATTAAATTGGTTTCTTGTAAAATGTATTTGAAGTTTTTTTTTTAAATTTTTTTTTTCAGCTTGTATATCTTTGGGAAGTTCGAATTTATTCACTCATCTTCATACTAATTCACATATTCTAACATGAAGCATCGATTTATATCAAAACCATAGGACTATGAACGAGTATGATACTGGAACGAAATTACACTTAACTAATCTAGAACAATTTCCCAATGTCTTACGCGAAATATTGAGAGAAAATACATTAAACAATGGTCTGAAATCCCTTATATTGGTATAATGGGTTAAAAGATTCAACCTAAAGGTCTCAAACTCTCCCAGCTTTAAATTAGATTTTCTCAAGATATAAGTGAGACAAATAAAATTTCCAATGGCGGCTTAATTCCGATCGCTTTTATATTTTACCCGGCTCATTTGTTGGCGAAATGGCGGCCGGAAGTAGGGGTCGTGTGATAAATGCTGATTGGGTCATACGCCATTACTCCTAGACCGGATGGGACCTGGAGAAATCACTTTCCCATCTCGTCACACGTGAAAAACCCGGAGAAATCAGTCTCCCTGGGATTACCTACTCGGAGAAACCGGTCTAACATTGTAATAAAGGGGTATCATCCCTTTTCCGGGCACAGTTTTCTATCGTGTTCAATTTTTCAACTAGGCTTTGGGGAGGAAATGGATTCTCAAAGTATGCAATCTCAGGGAACGCATTCATGGGGAAATGCAATCATGTTTTTAAACGTGACGGTTGAGCAGGATTGAACCCACTTTGTAAGGGATTGTACAGAATCAGAACAACTCACAAAAAATATTTAAAATTATTTTTTTAAATATATATCTTATAATGCGTAATCACTGGTAATAATATATAAACTGATAATAATATATAAACATAATATATATAAACATAATAATATATATGATAATAATATATAAACTGTATAGAATAACAGAGGGTACAGAACGTACAAAATCTATATTACTAGATGAGGATCGACCGCTAATGGCCCTTCGATTATTGCGATAAAGGAGAAGATCAATAAAATAATATATGTGACTTCGATTAATTTATTAAAATTTAGTTGTTTGGGCGATGTATTTTTACATTATTTACTTACCTCCTTTGTTACAACTCATCCAATTCAACATTACTTGCCGTAAACTCACCAAGAATGATTTTTTTCCTCAATAAACACTACTAATTATGGGTACCATTCTCCACTGTTCAGAATTTCGAGACTTGTTAACTCAAGACAAGGCCTTGAAATGTTCGGTGTCAGTCTAAATGATTTTTGTCAGGACTCACTTTACCAAAAACTTGTTCAGGCTTTGAATTGAACGTTTAAATGTATATTTTTGTCATTGCTCCATTCATGTATTATGTACGTACTTTCTTTTTCTAAGTCTTTATTTATCTCATTTCGTTTTGTGTATTTTCTGTAAATGGACGTTAATATAAAAATAAAATAAAATAATGAATATTAAATAACAAAACTCTCATTCAGTGAGCTCCGGCGTTATGGAATTAGCAGATATTTATTTTTCCGTAATTTCTAGGTCAACATTGTAAAGATTATTCAACATCGCTTTTACATAAATTTTAATTACAATTAGATATAACAAAATTCCTATATATATGAAGCAGCTTACCGGAGTAAACGCAACTATTTTAACTTGCTACATATTTTCCGACAATGAACTATGAAGCTTTGGAAAACCGATTGATTTTTCATAAAAGGCAACGTATTTTATATTGTTCAACAACTAATACAATATTGAATGGAATTGTAATCAAACTTTTTCGATTACAGTATTTTAATGTATCAGAGTAAATCTCATTCTTCCTAACAATGTTTACCAAAAAAAATGTGTTTGAGCTTTATCTAGTTACAAGCGACAGCGAGAGAGATGATTGCGATATCACGTTTTTCATCGGAAAACGTAATTCGCAAGGAGAATGAAAAATAATAACCCGCACGGCATTCCCCGAACAGAAACCGATGATCCCAACATCCCGGGGTAAGACCGAATCCCGAGAAGATGAAAAAAGTTTACAAGGACCCAAATTACACAAGATGGCGAAGTGTGACGCCCGCCATAGGGGTGTAATCCATACGCAATGGGGCCTCACCCAAAATCCGGATTTTTCAATTCTTATTATAAATATTTTATTTTGAACATAGTAACAAAGCATAGAGCAAACAATAAAACATGTAACTAGGTACAATACAAAGAATCTGAAGCATGAAATTACTGCATTGACCGCCAAGGTTGAATAGATTTTTTTATATAGCATTTTTACGGCATGTTCCAGAGTGATAGATATCTCCCTCAGTATCGCCCTAGTGAAATGGATTTAGCCGTGTTTGGATAACAGATCTGCCAGGTCCTCCCAAACCTTCCTCTTCCTAATTTCTTTACCCTCCACACACCCTTGAGCCTCACAAAATACCCGATTTGGGGATGCCATTTTCCACTTCCTCCGGGACTCTTGTGCGGTATTCACACCAAGAAATGCAAATTCTGTCACATAAATATTAATATTTTTACCAAAATAAAAGTAAGTAAAATTACCAAAGCTTTTTAAAACCACACTAAATGCATTTATGTTTCCCGTATTGTTTTGAAAACGGGAAAATTCAATTTTTCACTTTTATTTTAGAACTTAAGTGACAGTCTGAAGTGCTAATTTTACTAATTGAATATTGATCGCTGCCGTACCAAAATAAAAGGAACATTAAAATAGCATAGATTTCCGAGAATAAATTAAATGCATTTATATTTTCTCTGTGTTTTGAAAAGGGTTTTTTTTCTCACATTTTTGTATTACAACCTGACTGTCAGTAGGCAATAATAATTCATACTAATAAATATTAATTGACTTCGTACCGAATAAAAAAACATTTAAATAACAAAGCTTTCTAAATAACACGTTAAATGCATTTATGTTTTGAAAAGGGGATATGTATTTTTTGTCATTACGAAATGGTAATTTGCCACAATTTTTTTTATGGATTTCGTACAAAAATAACAGGATCAACAAAATAAACAATATTTTCTAAAAAACAAAAAAGCTTTTATTTTATTGAATCTTTAAAACCTGAGGAAGATATATTTACACTTGAGATTTGTTTGAATTAATTCGTGCTACCAATTTCAATTTAAACTTTTACTTGGATAGCGTGCACAAGTTAGGTTAGGTTACCTTTGAACGGATACATAGAATGTAAATATCATAGAAGAAAAGTAAATGTTGCCAGTGGTAAAAATTCTATGGAATTTAATCATTTCAATGTGTAAACAATTTTAGTGCTAACTTTGTCTGTGCAATATAAAATGAAGTATTTTATTTCTATTGTGGACATACCGTTATTAACTCGTACGATTGTATATAGTGAAGGTTTACCTGTTCAATTTGGAATGTATAATGATCAAATTTCACACTAAAAACTACAATCTCTGTCAGTCTAACGTAAATATTCTGATGTATTCCGTTTGTACAAAATTATACATGCATCAATTGATACAGCAAACATTTTATCACAAATCAACATTAATACACCAACAAGAAAATCAACAAGGAGGATAAAAGACATTTTTTTAAATATTAAAGCCTATCATACAAATACTGGATATTTCTCTCCTTTACCGCGGACATTGGGAAATTACAATACTATTAACTGCTCTAATAATGAAATAGACATTTTTAATGACAGAATTAATCAATTGATAAACTAAAGTTCTTTAAAACTTAAGACAAGATTTTTGTGCATAGTGCAAAGGGTAACAATTATTATTTTTATAAACAATAATTATTAATCTAAAACACTCATCCAAATTGAAAAAACCTTCCGAGCAAAGATAAATGTCGCCGGCAGGACTCGAACCCGCACCCTTCTAATGTCCGGTCAGATGCTCTACCGTTGAGCTACGTCGGCTTATCGCAAACCCGCCAAGTTAATCAATATATACTAGTGTTTCATTCAATAATTACTGTTTTATATATATATATAATAAATGATAGTAATTTTTATTATTGTGAAAATTTCCTTTCAAAAATGTACAATTTCTCCATTCGCTACACGCTGGCTGCATGTGTGGAATTTATTTTTTTTAAATACATAATAATAGACAAAAAAAAATTTATTCCCAAATCGAATTCACAAACTGACCTTCTCCCACATAAGGTTAAGAAGGAAATTATCGGTTAAGAAGTTTAGTTGGTTACACAAATTGAAAAAGTTTGAGTGCCCTGATCCTAGGAATAAAGAGCACCAGGTTTCGGCAAGGGTCATTAGGAGGTCATAAATGGCACCAAATTTGAAAACTCCTGAAATGATTAGCTGAAAATAGCGACTTAGAAGTGGAAAACAGTATTTTTGTAATTTGACAGCGAAATAGGAACATACGAAGGAAGTTTTTGGCCGTATTTGAAAATTAAGAACCTGTATTGTTAATTTTTTTTGGTTTATTACAAAAAAAAATGAAGAAAAAAAAAGCGTTTTTATTATATTACATACTCTTTTGATTTACAGAAAGGAAAAATTATATACCCTGTACAAATCGCAAGTGCGCCCCACTGTAGAATTTGGCAGCCACCTCTGGTCGGGAGTCCCAAAATATCTGAAAAAAATCCTCGACTCTGTGCAGAAACGGGCGGTCCGTTTGATTAATTCGCCTATCTTAACAAACGGGTTTCAATCTTTGGAGCACAGACGTCAGTTGGGAATGCTGTCGTTGTTCTACCGGTATTTTAGTGGAAGATGCTCCGAGGAACTAGCGTCATTGATCCCTTCGGCACCGGTGCATAGTCGGGAAACACGCCAAACGCGCGCCCAACATTTTCACACGGTTGACATTTGTCACATGAGAACGGGTTGCTTCTACGATTCGTTCTTGTGTTCAACAACTCGGCTGTGGAATGATCTGCCGGCCTCTGTGTTTCCTCCATCCTACCACATGGGTCTCTTCAAGACCCAAGTTCACTCCTTCCTGGGAAAACAGCTGGGCTTTAGAGTGAAGCGTAATTATGAATTAGAATTCCTTTACATAGCAATACAGAAAGAGCCAGCAGGAAAAATTAGTATTAGAAAGGCAAAGAATAAAACATAAATAAATAAGAGTGTTTAAAAATATTTACTTTCATTTTTACAAAAAACAATAAAAAATTAATTCTAAACAAAAAGCAAGGGTAACGAAATCATATATGAGTATGTGAAGTCAATCGCACTGTAATATTCGACATTTCAGTGATAAAAATGAAAAAAATGGTGCCAAATTTTAAAGATGAATGATAACAATGAAATATATATACGAATAAAACAATAACACGATTTACATATATTTTTCACTTTTTATGAAACTATTTAACAAAAAACATAATTTTTTGGACGACTTCACCCGGATGAAAAACGATTTCCTTCGGGAAATTATTTTTCTTAAAGAAAACGTTAAGAAATGAACATTTAAACAAATGTGCATTTAAAAAAATGTACATTTAAACAAATGTATATTTAAACAAATTAACATTTAAACAAATGCGCATTTAAACAAATGAACATTTAAACACATGAACATTTAAACCAATGAACATTTAAACAAATGAGCATTTAAACAAATTAACATTTAGCAAATGAACATTTTGAAAATTGAAGAATTATTGAACACATACAAAAAATTACTTTTTTGGCTGATGGAAACGAATATAACAATAATAATAAAAATAATTGGATGATTCGTATAGCGCCGTTTTTGTGAAAAATCACCTCAAGGGTGCTGAATCACCTCAAGCGCGCTAATACGAATATAAAGTAGTACTAGTACTGGAATTTTTGACAATTCCGCAAAGTAAATTACAAAATAAACATATTTTATTACAAAATTACATACTAGATTACAAAATAAACATATTTTTGACATTCTTGTCAAAACCCAAGTTCGTAACAACCGTTAAAAATATTTTATATTCTTCTGCGTATGAAATATTCGTTACTCGTGGTAAACATTAATTTTAAATTAGGTTCGATGGGATTAACTCTGTATGTTTTTTCCACTGACAGCAATAACGTATTCTAGTTCCTAACGACGACGCCATGAGCCACCCTACTCGACTTCCACTGAAACTAGTTTATTACTATCGGGTACTGGAGCTCGTGTAAATGAAACCGTAGCATAATTTAGATTTATGTTGCCATCGCTGAATTCGACCTAATTAAAGAAACACTTTTTTTTAATTCTCCTACCTTTTATTAAAAGTGTCAGTTTACACTTTTACAATGAAATTTTGTTTTTGGTGAGAAAAATAGTTAAGTTTCATATTTTAAAACAAGAACATGAACCCATTGCCCATTTGAAAATTATTTTTAAAATGTGGAAATTTAAATCTTTCATCAGGGTCACAAAAACAAAAAAGTATTCTTGTCATCTTCCTTTATGAACACATTTTTTTAAAAGAAGATAAACACGAATAACCTAACAATATTTGAAACTCCTGCCACCACCATCGTTGCTTGCGCAATGATGGAGGATTTTGCTATTAGAGGAATTGAGCCCAAGACGTCTGGGTCGGAACCCAATGTATTTGACCATTCGGCTACAAACTGGTCACTAAACAATAAACATATTTCATGGATAGAACAAAATTTAATTATTTCGTGGACTGAAATGTTTCGAATTTACATTTTGTTATTTTTAGTAGAAATGGTTTTACATTAATATCACATTAGAGGGCTAATTTTGATTTTCTCAACCTGAATTAATACATATTCTGCTAACTCCATTAATGGTCAGCACACATAAATGTATGCTTTCTAGGTTACTAACTCAAGATTCTATACGGGTAATCAGAAAAATGTAGAAGGTTTCAAAAGACAATAATCCTCAAACTGTAATCTTTTACATATTTGTAAAAAGCATTAACTTTGTGGCTCGCCATAATTTACAATAAAAAACACATAAATTTGTTGTAGACCACTTTTATTTTATCAAAACTCTACCGGTTTCGGAAGCACCCTTCCTTCATCAGGAGAATATTAAACTAACTTATGATATAAAATATTGACAAGACATATAAATTTTAGGTGTTGGAGTGGGGGGTAAGCAAATAGGTAGGGATAATTGTAGGTTTTCGGGAAGAACAGAGCGATTTATTGGGAAAATATTCAGAATGGGACTAAAAGATAAGTTAATTTGGTTATTTAAAATACTAGCATTATTATTATAGGATTTTCTAATTTCGAGTGCTTCTAAGTTATCCAATTTTTTGCTTTTATTGTTACGGTGAAGAATTGTAACCCCCGTGTCCTTGTTAAAAGTGTGATCTTTGGAAATTAGATGATTGGAAAATTCTGAGAAGTTATTAATATTTAAGCATCTTAAATGTTCTGTGACTCTAATATTTATATTTCTAGTTCTTTTACCTATGTAGAACGATGGACAATCATTACAACATAGTTGGTAAATACCTGAGTGGCTTAATTTATGTTCTCTATCTTTAGTATTTTTTTAGTAATTTACCTAAATTGTTATCAGTATAGAACGCGGGTTTAATGTGGAAAGGAAATTTTTTTGTGCTAAGTGAGGAAAAGTTGGATATATATAAGATTCTGCGCCATTGAACGGGATTTATTATTTTATTATTATTTTCAGGTGTATTAAATAAAAATGTATTTGTTGAAATTAGTTTAAGTTTCTTATTGAGGATTTTATCAATTAAATTTGTAGAATAACCATTATTTAGAGCAATTTGTTTAATTTTTGTAAGTTCAATCGTGAAATTAACAGATGATAGTGGGATTTTTACTGGGATGATAGTGGGATAGTAAAAATCCCACTATCATCTGTTAATTTCACGATAAAAGAACGATACTGAAAATTTATTAAAAGCACAAATATGATTTTCTCAGTAAGCTTTGAAAAAAAGCTTCTAAAACACTTAAAAGTTAATGGGTCAATAAAACATTATTATTTACTTTTCAATCCTTATAATTTAGCCTCAGTTGGCCCATGACCCGCGATCCTCGTGAAAACTGAAAAGTAGCTAATATTCGTAAGAGTAACGATGGAAGCAAGAACACATGCGAACATCAAAAGGGAGTGATTTATGCGGGAATTTCCTCTGCGTATAATGTATACTTAACGTAACATGTCGTCTACATAAAATAACCTTGGATTGTTGATCCGTAGAGGACTCTTACGTATAATTAAGTAAATTAATTAATTGAAAAGTAAATACATTGTTTAAATTATTAATAAACCAATTATTATTACCTAATAATTCAATTATTATTATGTAATAATTTAATTAATATTTTATAAGAGAAACTATGTGATGAACCATTTAAAAATCAAACAATATCACCTAATAAACGAATATTTTAGACAAATAGTTTTGAAACAACACCTGTCTTCATTGGGAACATCTTAATACTATATTATTTAAAAATCAAAACCATAAATAAAAATTAACAACTCGATTATAAATAATATTCAAATGTTTGAATGTCCTTGTGTATAATTATTGAACACTCGGAGCCAGCGAAAGGAAGCGGATAGACGCCCTTGAAATGTGGTGCTGGAGGAAAATGCCCAGGATTCCATAGACAGCCAGGTATACACGATAGCTACCAGCAGCGTATCTTCAGATCACTGGCAAAGTGGAAGGCAGGAGAAGCAAAGAAAGACCACCGATGCGTTGGAGTGACCAAATTTACGCAGAATCGCGATGAGTGGAAGGGCCTTGTAGACGAGGGAGATTGGAATGGGGGTCACGATCCTCAGCAACGAGGAAGCGACTCAAGGGAAATATATATTTTCCACTTTTGTAACTGACGATTAATAATTCGTGGTGGAATTCCGTTATAATATGAATTCATAATTAAAAATCGTTCATAAATTATAAGTTATAAATAAGTATGAACAGATTATAAAGGTGTTTTAATAATGATATTTTATGTACGCATGGCGTTTTAAAATAAAACTGTAAAAAAACGATGAAAATGTTCCTAAATAAGATTGTCAAGGCAACTTCATCATATGGACTGCAGCCCAGATCAATGAGCGTAACTATACTACTATCATTCGGGTAAGATTCAAAGTCTTCCTCTACCACGATTTGCATAAATGTTCCACTGGATCTGCTGGATGACCTTATGCATGATGATATGACTGAAATATTGCGGTTTCCGTCTTTGAATTGATATGGTCGAAATAATATTTTTCGTGTTCAAGTTTAAATTGAAGAACTCCATTTTAATAAAAAGTGTTTTTTGGAAAATCAATTATGAGTGTTATTATTCAAAACAATATATTTACAAAAAAAAATCTGACAGTTTATAATAATATTATTACGTGTGACAGCTGTTTCGCCTTCCGAAGACATTATTAAACTGCGGTGAGGGCACTTACAAGATATTCGTATTACTTCTGTATAGGTACTAATTATGAAAATCATGAAAAGAAGTGAAGAATTTCTGAGCAAATCGACGGTTATTTTAAATTTAACATTTTTTCAAATTTTGATGTGACCAATATAACACGACTTCTACAGTTCCTTCGTCAAACCGGAATATTCGGAAATTTATTTTACTCATTAAGCGTGATGACATATGTACAAATCTCAATGGTAGATTTGCTCCTTTTTTGTAGTGGGGAAGGATATATGTCATGCTATGAGCGGAGGGTTCGGATGGGAAATTATACAGAATCCTGGAAGTTGAGGACTTTGTTCTTTATTACCGGTGCGGCTTGGTCGTGACGAAATTACTATCATATTTATTGTTCCGTAACATCTTTCACAAGCTGTGCTCCTGGAGTCCTATTCTGGTGCTGGTTCGCTGAATGACATTCTTTAAAAATATCGATATTTGCGTAGTTCTAACAATGAAAATCTCATATTATCGTGTGTATTATCTTTAAACATTATTAATGGGGTATTTGTCGCATGATAATGCTATTAAATTAGCCGAATTAACGAAATTGCGATGTTTGTAATATACCTATGAAAAAGCCCTAAATGTCAGACAAAGGTAATTGATTTTCTAAAAATTATAATAAACTACAAGTATAAATTAAGTAATAATAAACTACACGTACTAAATATGTGTGATGTACCTATAATGTATAATAATACTGCGATAATTAAACAGCAAACTGCTTTAAAAATGTATTGTCATTGACATGTAACCGGTATCGCAGTTAAGCGAAATATCTTTAAGCCTAAGAAAAGGGATAAGGAATGTTCTTAAAAAACTAGAATAGGCCTCCTGGTAACATATGGTTTTACTATGATATTTGAATGTGACGTAGATATTTTTATAGTCTACGCCTATACAATTACAGGTAGGTCAGTCTATTGATTCAATTTGAGATTAATAAACGTAAAGACAGAGCAACGTCCTAAAAATATGGGATTACTCACTGCCATACATGCATCATTGTCATACATGCCTCACTGCCATATATGCATCACTACCATATATGCCTTATTGCCATACATGCCTTACTACCATACATACGTCACTGCCATACATGCGTCATTGCCATACATGCCTCACTGCCATACATATATCACTGCCATACATGCCTCACTGCCATACATGCCTCACTGCCGTACATACCTCACTGCAATATATTGTGAAGGTTAAAAATGGTTTATTCGGTTTGTTACGAGAGTCGTGGATTTCAAAATGATAAGACGGTTTAAACCAGAAATGGGTTTGAAGAGTAAGCATAAAATATATTTTCATACATATAAGAAAGGAAAATATAACTTTTTATTTAAAATCCTAAATACTAATTGAAATTGGTGGAGATTTTTGTACTGGTTTCTTTTTATTACTCAAAATGTAGTTTCATAATATTATGTTCTACAAATATATTTATAAAGAAGAGACCGCTGAAGGTGACCTAAATACAAAAAATGGTATTTTCATATGAAGCCGTAACTTGGTGATGTGACATTATAATTAAAAAAATAAAACATTCACTTTGTTTACATCACTTTTATTTTATACTTTTGTCGACCGGGTTTCGCTACTACCGTAGCTTCTTCAGGGCAGTATACAACTAAACTATGAACTAAGATACACATGTGTTATAGATTGATAAAAACAGGCGAGTGGAGGGCCAAAGGTGGGAGATCGACAGGTACCTGCTGACCGGGAAGCGTGTGTACTTTGTTTATTGGGAATAATTTAAGAATTTTAATTTGACTTTTATTTAAATTTATTTGATTATTTATGAGTCCACTATTAGTGTTTTTGGCTTTTCTTATTTCTAACGCTTCCAAGTTATCTAGTCAAATGCCTTAAAACATACAGAAACTAAAAGAAAAAATCATTCCACTAATTGGTGTATTTGGTAGAATAGCTCATCTACCAGAACACGTTAAGAGGGGGCTATGCTTTAATTTAATCCAGTCCTAACTAAATTAACTAATAGAAATTTGGGGAAACATACAGATCGCATACTTGAATGAATTACAAATAACACAGAATGAAGCTTTTAAAAAACTTTTCAATTATAACCCAAATACCCCCACAAAAAGAAATATCAAGAAAAGAACTTGCTGAAAATAAGAAAACTGTACGAATATAATATATGCTTATTAATCTACAAAATACAAAATTGACTTATATACACGAACACAGCATTTACAAAAACATCACAAGCACACAAACACTATACAAGACAACATAATACATTTATAGGTTACATTTATAAAAATTACATAATTTTAGTGCTGTCGTTTCGAGCTTAAATCAAGTTTATAATAAAAATCAAAATATTTCAAATATTTTGAGTTGAAATCTGCTTCGTTCTTCCGAATTAACGCATCGGACATCGGTCACATCTAGCGGTCAGTCGAACCCTTACCACATGAAGGCCTTTACCACATGTTATAGTGAAGTGCCAAAAGTAAAATAAATGGCTATTCGGGCTACGCTGGTTGTAAAAAATATTGTATACAACTGGGAAGTGAGATGCTCTGCGACCTGCTGTGGACCGACCTGCTGTGGTCCGACCCCAATAAGGACACCGCCAGCTGGGGCGAGAACGAGCCTTTACCTTCGTCATTGAGATAGTGGCCAAGTTCCTCAACAAGCACAACTTTGACATGATGGGTGCATCAGGTGGTAGAGGACGGGTATGAGTTCTTTGCCAAAAAGCAACTGGTCACCCATTTCTCGGCGCCCAACTACTGCGGGGAATACGATAACGCAGGAGCAATGATGCCAGTGGACGACACGCTGAAGTGCTCCTTCCGGATCCTGAAGCCGGCCTACAAGCGCCACCTGGCGTACGTGCAGACCAACACCAATCCGTCCCGTCACGCCGCCCAGGGGCGTCACCAAAACAAAGAAGATTTTGAGGGCCCTATGGATCAATTCCCCCGGCCACCATCCTCCCCCGCCGCTCCACCCTTTTAAGAGTATTCTGTGTTATTTATCCTAAAAAATATGAATAATAATTCTTTGTCTTGGCTTAAATACATTCTTGAATATAATGGAAATAATCACTCTATCATTTGTATTAGCGTCTTGCAATATATCGTAAGGAATAAATACAGTTAGTTTCTTTTTTTTTCAATTTAACTTTAAATTTAGTTTTGATAATTTAACTGCATCTCTTTATATGGTCTATAAATAATGTGTAATGATAGCTTGTCCAAAAAGAGAAAATAAATGTAAAAAAAAATAATAATAATAAATTCGTAGAATAGACGTAATATAAGAATAGGAAGTAATATTTGTACAGCGCCCCTGAGGTGATTTTTCACAAAAGCGGCGCTATAGAAATGGTCCGATTATTATTATTATTATTATTATAAATTGTACATGAATACAGTAAATACTGAAAGTGGTAAAAGAAACATAGGGCTTGAGGGTCCGTATACTCATATAAATACAATCTCCTTCCCAATAGCCTGAAAACGGAGAATCGAGTAAGAACATTCAAAAAAAATTGTTCAATCTCAAAATAAGTGAGCGAAATAGGAATAATATTTAAGGCGTATAAATAATATTAAGTAATATGATATATAATATAAGTATTAAAATAGGTTAAGAATAATATGTATGTATGTACTTAATTAATATAATACGTATGTAGTTAAGTTAAGAAAGTTAAATAATTATGTATTTATTAATTGATAAACTAAAGTTCTTAAAAACTTAAGACAAGATTTTTGTGCATAGCGCAAAGGGTAACAATTATTATTTTTATAAACAATAATTATTAATATAAAACACTCATCCAAATTGAAAAAAACCTTCCGAGCAAAGATAAATGTCGCCGGCAGGACTCGAACCCGCACCCTTCTAATGTCCGGTCAGATGCTCTACCGTTGAGCTACGTTAATATAATAATATTTGACAAGTCAAAGCAATTTTCACCAATAAAAATGTAGACATAATTTGTCTCGACGCCATCTATTTGAGGGATTTAGCCGTTACAAGCCTCTCTCATACTTATAAAGTTGGTTGTTTACAGGTGAAAATATAATAAAAACAGTAATTATTGAATGGAACACTAGTATATGTTGATTAACTTGGCGGGTTTGCGATAA
>JAHDVE020004239.1:0-111195 GCA_022606495.2 Halesus radiatus
TTTTATTAATTTCGTTTAGATCGCTTACTTCGGTAAAGCATTCTTGTGAGAACTCCGCATGCGTATTTTGGTTATACGAGGTTTTCTAGTACCTACGCCTCGGAGATCTTTTGACTACAGCTTTCAATCTACGTGCATCCTTCATCTGTGCATCAGGATTGGAAGTCAGGTCGGTGGCTGAGTTGGCATCGCATCTATATCTCAACCTAGGCGTCGTTAGTCCAATTCCTCGGCTGGCTAGGTCCTTCATCACGATACAAGCAACATCTTCCGCTTACTGTGATTTTTAGTAGGAGATTTTCAAATATTGTCAAGTTATTCGTAACCCGGGAATGTTTAACTTTCTTAAAAAAAAAATGTTTTCCCTAGTATTTTACTATGTACTGTTAGAATCGAGAAAAATCAATAAATAAATAACGGATTTTCACTTGATTGGTAGACCGAGAGAATTAAGATGAATATTTTCATTTCTTTTTTAAATCAATTTTCCAAATAACGGTCTTCAACGTGCTCACTTTATTGCAAAAAAGTCATCCAAACCGCAATATTGTTATAGTGGACGATAATAAACTGTTTTTGGATGTGAAAAAGTATTACTAAGTTCTTATTGCAACATAATTCGTGGAATTATTTATATAACATATATATATATATATATATATATAATTCAAGGCAGATTGTCATTTAAACAGTGATGTTTGTATACCTTTGAAGAACAGTAGAAAACCTCTAAACAATATAACATGTGCGAACATTTACCGATATGTAAAAGATAGAAACAAATATACTTATTATGTCAAATCTTCTCATTTTAAGATTTTATTTTATTACTGATCTTTCCAGAAAAACAAGAAAACGGTAAATTTAATATACGAATGTGTGTCGCGTAAGAATGTTTCAGAATGACAGAATGACAATTACTTGCGTGCGATGTAAAAAGTTCCAATAAGAGAAGTGTTTGCACAACGTGGATGAAGCAAACACTGTTTGTAATACCAAATTGTGTGGCGTTCCATTCTCTCGAACTATCCATACCTCTCTTAGTTAATCAAAATGTCGATAATTTTGTTTACATGACGCCATACGAGAGTCCCACTGTTTAGAATAAATGGGACTGTGGCAACCACAATTAGGAAAGTTTGTGGGGTGGGGTAGGAAAGTAGCCGAGAACTGGATTGCCATATATACGCTACATTGTTAATGACGTTTCAAATCTTGTAAGTAAACATAGATTAACTTAGTTAACAGTGTATAGTGCTTTTCCACGGTGTCTAGTCTCTCATTAGCTAATCTTAAGATACTACTGTGGGTTTAAATTTAATTATTATAATTTAATGGAAAAAAAATAATCACAATCGACGGACACTATTCTTTGACGATATTATAAAAGGAGAAATTTACTTTCCAGATGACGAATTTATATGCAAGATCAAAGGACAACCTTTGACTGTGGATTTAAAATGATGTCTAGCCTCCAGTTGCGTACTGTGATTGTTTTTCGTTGTACGTAAATTTATAATTTATAATATTTTTTATGAAATGTTCATCGGAGTAGAATACTTTATCAATCTGAATTGCTTTCAGAGTAAGGTAAGTGTTTTTACTATTCATATAAAAGTATAATACAATAACTTTTGTATGCCAAATATTATGTTTTTATCCAACAAATTGCACCAGATTCCAATACGTATTGAATATTATTCACAAAAACGTCTTTATATAAAAATTCAAACAAGCGAAGTAGATTTGTTCCACGTATTTCAACAATTATTTTAATTATTTTACTAAAAGGTCACTGCACGTCCATGCCAGCCTAAAAAGCTAGCGGGGATTATGGAGAGTATAGAAGCTCTAAGCTTTATTTGCCGAAGCCTCTGGTTCTTTGTTGAATGCTTCCCACACAATGAATTATGCAGTAAAGCTCCAAATTATAAGTACACTGTGGAGAAACGTTCATCTGAATTCGTGAATAGGGGGAGTTGTTGCTTTCGTTTGATGTCTGCTCGCTGGCTAGGCAGATTTCTTTATTTAAGAGATTATTAATATCATTTTATTGTAATATTGATTAAATAACCACCAGATATTACTATGTTTGTGTGGAGTCTAAGCTTTTGTATTATTTTTGTACTCAGTCTTAGTAGTAAACGCGTTAATTTTTAGAGGTAAGAGGATCAAGAAATGAAAGGAAAAAAGGCTCTATTTGTCAGATACTCCGAAAAAATAACTGCTCTTTGCAAGTTGTTTTAGAATGTAAGGAAAATGATTGAAATAAAAGATGTTAAAGTCACATAATGGAGGTTTGTGACGTAACAACGTTAAAAATAATTAGGTGATTTTTGAGAATAAGTTGATCATTAAGAAGTTCCTTGAAGTTTATAATCTACTTTCGTGAAAAAAAAAACAAAAAATACCCTCTAACGACGTGGCTGATTTTGTCAAAACTGTTATTTTTACGTGATACTGCAATTAAGTCTCTACTCCCTGGAGCCAGTGAACATTTTAAGGAATGTTGCAAGGCAAACCGAGTGGAGGATGTGATGGATAATTGAAAGCGGTGGTTGGAAAGTTTCCACTAAACAAGGTCACTAACCGAGAGTGGTTTCCACTAAGACAATGTAAATGTATTTTATTTCTATTTAATAGCAAGGAGAATATATGACGCGAATGTGAATGGAAGAAGAGGCCCGGGACGCCCGAGGAAGACATGGCACGATCAAGTGAATCAAATACTCGAGTCGGGCCATGTCAGAAGTCGGAATAACAGAAGAGAATGTATGAGGCGTTGTATGAATGTGAATGAAGCAAGAAGTGTATGCCAAGATTGAGTTGTTTGGCGGTCCGTCCTCTCTGCCTACCCCTGCGGGGAAACGGCGTGATGGTTAGTTAGTTAGTTAGTTAGCGACATATAATGTACTAGGCTATATGTATTTGACTGCATTTGTACCAATTACTTATATAAAGAAACAATTGTTCCTAGAAAGTGATATTTTGGACCTAAGACATATCTTTACCATTCAATGTCTAAAATGTATTTACATTCGTCCAAACAACTTCAAATTGTTCTAGCCAATGACATAATAATAAAAATTATTAATAATTAAAAATTAAATTCTTTAGACTTTTATAAAAAAGTCAATAGATGTCTTATATAAATAAAAAGTCGGATGTAAATCCGAGACACTGTTTAAGTTTGCAATTGAGTTCGGGTAGAACTTTGTAAACATCATAAAAATAGCTGCCAATAATATGAGATTAAAAATGGAAGATAATATTCACAAATCTTGAATTTGAGATATGATGTCGATGAAGATGACACAAATTGAAGTTGTCTCTTTAGCTAAGTCGGTTGAGCGTTGCCCCGGATAGGCAGAGGACCTGGGTTCGAGTCCCAGATGCGACTGAAATATTTTTAGTTTCTGTCCTTTTGTCCGGTTTCATATTTCATTTTAGGTTTGTTAATATTATTTTCTTAAATGATTAAATATTACGATGAGGTTTTTAAATCTCAATAAAAATTATTGATAATTAAAAATTGAATTCTTTAGACTTTTATAAAAAAGTCAATAGATGTCTCATATAAGTAAAAAGTCGGATGTAAATCCGAGACATTGTTTAAGTTTGCAATTGAGTTCGGGTAGAACTTTGTAAACATCATAAAAATACCTGCCAATAATATGAGATTAAAAATGGAAAATAATATTCACAAATCTTGAATTTGAGATATGATATCGGTGAAGATGACACAAATTGAACTTGTCTCATTACCTAAGTCGGTTGCGCGTTGCCCCGGATAGGCAGAGGACCTGGATTCGAGTCCCAGATGCGACTGAAATATTTTTAGTTTCTGTCCTTTTGTCCGGTTACATATTACATTTAGGTTTGTTAAAATTATTTTCTTCAATGATTGTTATCTTTTGTTTAAATTTTAATATTTGAAAATTTAACTCAATTTTTCACTTGTTGCTGGTACCAACAATTATTATACAGTTCAATGCCTTATTTTATGTTATCATTTTTTATTACACCAATAGCACAAAACATATACATTTTTATAAAACCTACTATCAAAACATTAGTATCGTACTTGTGTGTGATGTTAAAACGCCCACTAAAATCTTATTATACTTATGTACGTACATGAAATAATAATAGTAAATTCTGTTTACTGTCATCACTAATGAAATGATTTTTTTTTGTTTCTTATTATAATTTTATGTCACATCTTATCTTTAATATTTTCACTAGCACTATTTTTTTGTTAAGAAAATGATTACCTTAATTTTTGTTTTAAATTAAAACTTTCACATAAGCCTAAAAAAACTATTATAAAAACATGTTGTGGCGGACGTTAACGTTTAGTTGACAGTTCAGCTAACAGCCGTACTCGCGTCTGTGCTGTACTGTTCTACACTGCGCGGTGCTGGTAGATGTGAATAGGCCTTCCGTGCAGCACTTAAATATGTCGTAATATTAATCGTAACATATACGAAATTCTGCAAATTAAATGCTAATACTGTAAATACATCATAGCTCGCAAGAAAATAACGACTTCTCATATATAGTCATAGACACGAGTAAAAGCCAGATGCTATAACCTCCACACTTTGGAGGATGTAGAATATACTAGAGGTGGCCGTTTTAGTTTATTACTCAAAATAACCGAAACCATTTCGGTTTCTCATAATAAAGGGTTTCTCGAAACTGTTTCAAAATAACGTAATAAATTAGAAGTTTCTTTTTATTAATTAGAAAAAAAATGTTGCGGCGTAAAAATTTTGTAGTGACGCTCAGCGATGGATTTTCAGGCGAAAAGCGTTTCTGTGCAACGGTTTACGTCGGGTACAGCAGTTTAGTAAAGTGTTACGAGCTGTTTCGAACGTTTCTCGGTGAATTCTGCATTTTAAGAATCATTTCGTTCGGGTTTATTGTGGGGAGTTAGTTACCTACACGTTTAGAAAAAATGGTTCTATTAAAATCGGCGACACTATTGCAACCGTTTCAGAACGTAATCGGTTACGAAAAAACGGTTTCATATTATTTTACTCGCCTCTAATGCACACTAATAGATTTTAATTGTTATCATTAGTTACATACGTTTCTAGACGTACCTTTTTGTGATGATTAAATAAATTTGTTTATTAATAATAAATGCTATTTTACGAGCTCCCGTGTCTGAAAGCTGTATTTGTTGCTGCGAGATAAGATCAAGGATATGTCTATCAAATTAAATACAAAAAAAGATACAGCACAAACACCATATAAATATATTCGTGAACGCTGCATAGATAATCGCTTATTGGCTATCAATGTCTTACCGTCAGCAACAATCTCTTCCTCGATATAAGCGGGTAATACCTACGGGGGAAGCATATACTTATGTTTTTCAATAATAAATCGATACAGCTATGTGGAGGCAGTTATTGGTTCCGCAATTTTCAAATGAATCGGGAATCTATTGTACGGAATGATAACTTTCTATAGTAAGAGATCGGGTAGGTGTCGTCAAACTTTACCGAAAAAAAAATAATACTACGAAGAAAGGAAGAGCTATTAATCATAATGTATAATATTTTATAGTTCTACATTATGCGGGTTTTGACAGATACTCTTAAATGACAATACCTCCAGCTCTTGACATTTGATGGCAACATGCTTCACTAGCGCCCTCTAGCGGCCCGAGTTGTACGATTTGTTTTTTTCATACATTTTAAGAGATTTTTTGTGAAATATATTCCAAATAAATTATTGAAATCGAAGGTGTTTGGTTTTAAAGATCTGATTTTTTTAAATACATACATAAATTACCAATACTAATTGGTTCATATCAATTACAGAAAGTGTATTGCTACGGGCAGATAATGTTATTTAAATTACTCATAAGGGTAATTTCGGTGACAAATGCACCATTTTAATAGAATGTTCATCCATCGTGATAGCTATTTCATCTTCCGAAGGAAGTATCAAGTTCCAAGTAGGTACTATATCTATCGGAACAGTAATTAAAGTGTTGTGATTTATTCATATTTAAAATAAAATGTTTTGATAAAATACATGTAAAATTATTATCATATGTATTCAGTAATTTCGTGAAGTGATAAAGGAAAATAATATTTTTTTTTTGTCGAAATTCCATCTTTTTTTCCCATAGGTACTACTAACCATGGAAGAATTTTTTCCCATACTTACAAAATTCAACTTTTTAGTGTGGAAACTACCTTTGTATG
Source organism: Halesus radiatus (assembly GCA_022606495.2). NCBI lineage: Eukaryota > Metazoa > Arthropoda > Insecta > Trichoptera > Limnephilidae > Halesus > Halesus radiatus. The sequence continues at coordinate 6,225 of JAHDVE020004239.1, forward strand.
CTGGAATTTAGAAAAAAGTAATTTTTATTTTTTACTCGTACTATCATACAAAATCACCTCCCAAAATTACTGATATTTCCCCCAAAACATTTTTTTTAACATTTACTCTATACAGGAGGACCTGTGAAAAATAATTTCCCTCAGGGCGTATATTATCTTTGAGGATGCTGTGTGGAGGGATATATACACATATATATATCCGATTCTACAAGTAGGTACTTATAAGGTAGTAAGCGATCATAATTTATGGTTTACATGAAATGTTAAATTAGAATTGTACTTTTTAAATGTGGTATATGTACCTGAGGCTAATGAAACTGAAAATAAAATATAATTTTTTATTTTATTTTCAACTTGTACTTATTATTACCGCACAGGAGGATGTCGTCTGTGAATGTTTTAAGGTTATCCGGGGCAGGAGGGACTGGGATCAACTTGGGTTTTATATACTCGTACATATTCAGTCCCTGAAACAAAAGTAGCAAATTTATTTTTATTCGTCAAAAACATGCCAATTAGTTGGCAACTACTGAACAACGTCTCTCGCGGGCTTGGGCCACGCACGGTGAACGGTAATTGCTAATGCGTACACTCCTTACTACCATCCATACCATTAATATCTACCCGGAATGTTACTATGTCTGCCAACAATGTTACCATGTCCGCCGCCTCACATGTATGCCTTCAATCTCCACAGTGCTGAAATAACTAAAGGGTACGTTAGTTAATCTTGTGATGGAATAACGTAATTAGATATTTTAAAAATATTTCACATTTCAGTTATATTTAAGTATGATTCGATTTTGTTGACAATAATTCTATCCATTCTATTAACATCTACGCGAAATGTTAACGTTGCTGCCAATAACGTTATCATGTCTGTCACCTCACATGCATGCATTCAATCACCTCTTTCTAATGTAACTTAGGGGTATGTGTTTGTGCAAATCTATAGATAATGGTGACCTTTAAAGTAAGTATAGAGATCTCTCTCATTCTTTTTTTTATTTTATATGAATACCACACAAGTGTAGCAAACTGCTCCCAACCGTCTAGAGCCAGTGAAACTATGGCATTCCCAATTGGGGAATGTTGTGAGGCTGAAGGTATTAGGGAGGGGAAGGAGAAGGGCGAGAGGAAGATGGGGAAAAGGGGAAATACCTGGCTATTCAGATCTGGTCACCAAACACGGCTAAAAGCCATTTAAAGCAACGTTTCAATTCTGAATGGTGGTCTTACACCAGGGCGATACTGAGAGTATCTTCTACTCTAACGTGCGCTAATATACTATATATTATTTTTAAATTAATTTGTGAAACAACAGAAATTAATTAAATAAAAATTACTCGCTCACGCCGGAATCTGAACCCGCGACCTTCGGATTCGTAGTCGAGAGCCTTACCCCTCGACCATGGAGGCCGTCATTCGGTTCAGAAATACAATATAGATGTCAGTAATGATCAAATATGATAAGTGATTAGTTTACGAGTAGATTTAATTAGATACATCCATACAAACCGATCAGTGGCTGACTTGACAAATGAGTCGGGTTCGCACCCAGTCGTCATGGGCTCAATTCCTCTGCTGGTTAAATCCTCCATCACATTACACAAGCAACATCTTTCGCTTGTAATAATGGTAATACGAGTTTTTCAAATATTGTCAGGGTATTCGTAACACTGGAATGTTAAATAAAAAAACTCTAAAAAAAACATCAGGAGACAAAAGTCGGTTATTCACTTTTTTTTTTAATAAGTTATTTATGAGTATCTATCTACATAGACAAGGGCATTCTCCTACGGAAATTTTAAGCGAAGTTAGGTCAACATGATTATTTTGCTATTTCCTCTTTGCTGATAAATTTTAAAAAAATGTCACCGACTTTTGATTTTTGACGTACTGAGTTGGAATGGGCATAATATGTTTTTTATCGAAATATTCCACTGATCAATAAATAAATTAAAAATTAATTTCTAATCACCACTCACTCACTGTATGTTCATGATGAAAAAAGCATCGCTTTCGAAACATGTTGATCAATGTATATATTAATAAAGTGGGGATTACAAAGTAATTTTTAATTCATTTATTAATAATGACAGAAGTTATTGTTTACTAAAAGGACATAGATTAATATTGTTTTTCATTAAAGACGACAGAGAACATATTTTTTAACCAAACTACGCAAAGCCTCCAATTATCCATAAAATAGGCATCGAAATGGTCACAGATTTGCAGGATAATTTGGTATAAGTTCATTATATATATAATTATTTCATTAACACCATATTCAGGTGCATATGATAAGTTTCGGAGTCTTCATCTTTATGCTTCTTTACAGTTTTATAATCTTAGATTCGGAGTCATTGGGTGTCTAGGACCTGTAATACATTAATTAATGTCTTTCTTATAATCTCCTTCACAATTTGTCAGTCACATGATCTTCCTGAAATGGGAAATATAGGGAAGCATTGGAATCTTGTCGGGAGTAAGGAAGTATAAAAGTAAATGCTTTTCCACACGAGACGAACTCAGTGTACTAGAATGTTTAGCTGTCAATGTCGCTGTTACTGCTGTTTACTGAGTCCTCAAGAACCTTAGACGTATTCACAGTATCATTAAAGATCGTGGGTAAAAAAAAACTCCTTTAGATCGATGGTGCTCAACGATATTATCTGTGCAGGTGTCAAAAAGTGTCAAAAATATAATTTAAAAATTTATTTATAATTTTGAGTATTACTCCTGATGAAGAAGCATCGCTTTAGAAACTTATATTAATGAGGTGGTGAATATAAAGTACATTATTTAATTAATTTATTAAAGCTTATTTCCTTGATTTAATGATTTAAATCGATGTATTTTGGGGAACCTTTGGAAAACAATGTACGATACCTCACCTCAAATTTGGGACGTGGACTTAACAAATTTATGCAGTTCTATTATTTGATCTTGATAATAATAAGAAATTCGATAATAATTCATTGCTCAACATAAAGCCTAACTCCACGAATTTATCGTAATAGCGATGCTCTCAACTGTACCAGTATGTCGATCAGAAATTAATATTTTTTTTTTTTTTTTTTTTTTTATATATTTATTTCTTGCTAAAGCAATCCCGATGAGTTTCAAAACTCATTTTAGGACGGGAGGAATTTACAATACATAAGTAGGAGATAGTACATACAATTTTACATTGACAGCAAAATATCAAAAATAGAAGTTTCACATACAGACAGAAATAATTTTATAAGGCCAAGTTAAATAGAACAACACACAAGAGAAAACATATATATAAGGGAACAACAAAATATACAAATATGGATTTACTGATTTTCATTTTTAAAAATCCTTAAAAAGTATTCCTTTATACCATCATTTTGGGATTTTTTTATTTTTCTGGATGGTTTTGTACATATCTGGAAGCGAATTATAAAGTGTGTAGGCAATGTAGTTTAAAGATTTGATTCCATATTTTGTAGTGTGTGTTTGAGGAATGCGGATTTTATTGTTATTTCGAGTATTGTGGTTGTGGATGTCTTGATTGTAAAGTGGTTTGACGTTAGTGTGAGTTGATTGTTGAGTAATTTGTAGGATGGTGCTGGTGATTTCATACTTAGGAAGGATCGTGATTGGAAGGATACCGGAAACTGAGTAGATGTCCCTGACATGAGTGTCCCATGGAAGTCCAAAAACATTTCTGAGGGCTCGGTTTTGAACCACCTGCAGATCAGCAATCAATTTCTTCGAGGCAAAGCCCCAGATACAGCAGAGATAGGAAATGTGTGAATGTACCATGGCGTAATATACTGCAGTTAGTAACGGAATGGGTAGTAATCCTTGAAGTCTATATAGCACACCAGTTATGGGGTAATTTTCTCCTTTACATGATTTATGTGGAGATCCCACGAGAGTTGAGAATCTACTATAAGGCCCAAATATTTTGTTGTCGTTTTCTTTTCGAGGCAGTTGTCACCAATTTTGATATCGAGGCTGGAATTTTTCTTGTTGCCGAATAGTAAATAATGCGTTTTTTTTACATTAAGGTCAGTTTATTTATTCTCAACCAGGTTGTGAGATGGGAAACATCGGCATTCATTTCCATTTCAAGTTCCGCTAGATTTTTTTTGTTATAAAAAATTACAGTATCGTCCGCATAAAGTTGAAGAGTTCCTTTAATGCCCCACTTTGTTATGTCATTAACATATATTAGAAATAGCAACGGTCCAAGAAGTGATCCCTGTGGCACTCCACATGTTATTTCACCCAATTCACTCATTTCTCCACCCAGTTCTACTGCCGAAAAGCGATTTGATAGGTAAGATCTGAAAAGTTCCAGAGGAGTACCAGCAATACCCAAATGTTTCAGTTTTTCGATCAATACGTTATGGTCCACCGTGTCAAACGCCTTCTTTAGATCAATAAATATTGCCGCTGTAAAATCTCCATGGTCAATATGTTTCTGCAGATTTGATATGAACTCGAAAGCTGCACATTTAGTGTTAGATCGTCGTCTGAAACCGTATTGTTTTGAGGTGAGAATTTTGTTTTGTTCGAGATATTTCAATAGTCTTTCTTTGATGACACATTCAAAAATTTTGGAGATAGCTGGAAGTATAGAGATTGGACGATAATTTTGGACATTTTTTTACATTCGTCTTTATGTATAGGAATAATTTTTGCAACTTTTAGTTTGTCTGTAAAGATACCTTTTGACAGAGAGAGATTTATTAAGAATACGAGGTCATCCACCAGTTCCTCCTTGCAGTTTTTGAGAAGGAGAGAGGTTATACCATCGGAACCAGCTGCCGCTTTAGATTTGAGGTTGGATATGATCCGTAAGATTTCTGTTTTATTTGTCCTGATCATGTTAAAAGATTGTTTTGCTTGAGGTGCCGTGTAGATGGTATTTAAATCAGTTTTTTAAGTTTTTATGACTGATGCGAGACTCTCCCCAACTGAGAGAAAATATGTGTTGAAAGCGGTTGCAATCTCCTTTGGTTCTTTACTTCTTCGTCATTTATGACTAGCAATTTACAAGCTATTGTTGGGTTTCGGGAGCTATTTGATATAATGGAGTTAATTGTTTTCCATGTTCGTTGTGGCTTATTCATGTTTTCATTAAGCAAATTCGTATAATACTTAGTTTTAATATATCTTCTATAGTTGGTGACAGTATTACGAGCTTTATTTTTTTCTGTTGTCAAAGGAATACTTCCTTGATTTCGTTTCAAAAGTTTAAATATGCTATTTCGTTTTTTAATCAGCCTATCAAGTTCTGCATCAAACCATGGAGTATTGTTAGGTCTTTTGTCTTCTATATTAGTTTTTAGTTTTGTTTTACACGAATTCATAACATTTTGGAGATAGTCAGCGAAGTTATTATAATTTTTGTTTGCATCGTCAGACGAATGGGTAAATTTACAAGTTTTAAGTGTGTTATTTAATTTTTGATAATTTATTTTGTAAGCATTTGATAGGTTTCTTGCGGATCTGTTATTGGGGAGGTTTTTAGGGAATTTTCATAATCCAATATAAGTATATTATGGTCACTAAGGGGATCATCAATATTTGAGATTTTTCCGGAACTATTTGTCCTATTTGTAATTATGTGGTCTATTAGCGAACTGGTGTTGTTAGTTACTCTTGTGGGAAATATTGTGTTACATACATAAAAGTTATACGATTTCAAGGTGTGAATATATTTCCGTGCAATATCAGTGTCTTTTGAAATATCGATATTGAAATCTCCAATAAGTAATGTCTTGTTTGTTTTTATTTAATATTATTTCTAAAGAGTCAAAGAAGTCTGTTATATTTGAGTTCGGCTTACGGTAAAAAACATACAGATTTAGAGGTTTAATATTTTTGCCGTAATCCTAATTCCTAGAAAGGTATTTTCACTGCCGCATTCTTCGATTTTTTTATTGTCGAGTGTATTATGCATGTAAATGGCGACTCCTCCTCCTCTGTCCATCTCACGGGAAACAAAATTTCCAGAGTAGTCGGCAATATTGAAAAAAGTTTCCTCTCCTTTACGTAGCCAGGTTTCCGTGATTACGAGAATATGAACTGTTTCTGAAATGTTTTTTTAGAGTTTCTTCAATTTCGTCAATTTTGTTTCTAATGCTTCTAGCATTCATGTACATAATACGCATACAGGAGCTTTTAGTGATGTATTCTTGTATATTGAAACATTTTTTTTCCTTGAAGTTGCCTTTAGCAGTGTCCCACGTAGTCTATCCTTTCTCTGAAGCGCTCATCCATCAGCTTCCAGAGTGGGCAATCTAGATTTGTTGCCCGGTGGGTTCTTGAAACTCCGGTGCAATTTGAGCACGTTGGTTCTTTCGCCTTGTTGGGACATGTGTCATATTTATGACTTTCTCCACAGTGAAAGCAAGTTATCTTCTCTGTACAAAAACGTTGGGTGTGACCAAAACCCAGGCATTGGTAGCATTGCATCACCAGTGATTGATCTTCTACTACAAGACGTTGATATCCTACGTTTACTCGTCCAGCATTTATCAAAGATTTCCAATTTTTTGGTGACGCTTCAAGGACAACGTTGCACAGTACAGTTTTCACATTATAAATAAATTTTATTGCATTGGGGGCACGGCATCATAAAATAATAACTTTTACTAATATCAAAGCATGAGTAGGTACCATTAATTCTCCATACATCACCACTGTAGAGTTTAATTTATCGTGGGGCCAGCATGTTTCATGTCCCCCCCAGGGCAGGCTTTCTTCCTGACCAGTGCAATGCCATAACTGCCCACGCCGCGCATTATGGCAGATTGAATACGCCTGCCAAACCTTTTGTGATATTTACCAGCGGATAATCGAATCTAATGTGTAATACTTCTGGATTTTAAAACTGCGGAAGATGTAGCAAAGTGATGTATTGCCAGACAATTTAATAAAAATTATACTACATTAAATCTCTCTAAAAAAAGAATCAAAAAGAATTTAATTAGAAATAATTGCACATTTTTCTATCAATCAAATTGATGAAACCCAAAATTGCTTTTACCTGAGATGTCTGTTGTGTATGAAAATATATTGCACAAGTTATCCACCGATTTTAAGGGTTGAAAATGACATAATTTTTCCAATATGGTATTTTCAGTACGAAAGTATTTAAAAAAAAATTACCGATGAAAACGGGTCCGATTTGATATAAATAGCTGCACTCGTCATCTGATGACGTCATAGTAGTCTCTTCATTTTGCGATGGCACTTTAATTGGGGTTGAATGACGTCATTGATGTTTTGATTTGCAGATTATTTTATTATTTTTCTACTTTTCGAACAATTAAAAGATCTCAATAATTGTTCGAAAACTATTCAGAAACGACGTTTGTTGTTCTATCCAAATATATATTTTTAAAGTAGTATTTTCCCTAAATCATGACGTGATAATACAATGACTTATGGAAGTAATGGACGCACTTTAATTAATTTAATATAATCCGACGGGTTATTAATATCATATCCTTCATAGCTCTTTCCTTCCAGCCTTGGAAATACTACTTTACGTGAGCTACACTGAAATAATCTAATGATTATATACATGCCATCACATGATCGTGATTCAAACACAAATATATTCAGATTCTTTATAGATAGTTCTTACCGTGGCCTTGATTGATCTACATACTCGTATACATATATTTTTTTATTGTATAATATTAATTATACACAGTGGGACCTTATACCCGCTAAGCCACTGCAAGTAGCTTGTCAGCAGTGTGAAGATACATGCAATTCGAGTATGATGCATTCGCTGCCTTATATATCAAAACAATAAATATGTACAATCACAAATGGCTTAAAAATTATCTCCCAATAACGTTTGTAAATACATTATAAAGACACCGTTCAACCTTATTACTTTACTTAGAATAAAAACTGTTAAAGTATGCGACTACCTTAACAAGGCTATTTATTTATTGTTAATAAGGAACTTCGAGAAGGAACTTAATAAGGATCTTGAAGAAATGCATACGTAAATTGCTTAACTAGGCTAGCCGGTTGGTGTTTACCTTTTATTTTTATTTTATTTATTTATTTCGAAACACACATTATTAAACCATAAAATCTATGAAAGCTTTGACTGCCCAACTGGGAACAGATCCCAGGGGTTTTAGGGCAGCCAAATTTACAAGTTTAGGTCATACTAAGTGCCATTATACAAAACAGAATGGAAAAAGCCAATATTGACACAGTATGGCAATACGATACATGTAGAAAAAAGTGTAATTATCAAGTATAAAGAATAGTACAGAAAAAAACATATTAATTATATTTCGTTCAGCAAGTACAAAAAGGAACTTTAGTAACCTAAAGTCACATATAGAATTTTTTTTTTAAATCACACATCGGTGCACAATTGCGTCCACAGACCGCTACACTGTAAATAACTAATGCGAAAAAAAAAATTAATGTCTATTAAAAACTTCATACGCTTTTTAAGGTCATTTTATAAATATTCCCCAGTCCAAATATTATAAACATTACAAATAAATACCAATTCTTCTTGTGCCACAAATTTTCTAATAAATATAACATCAATAGAAATTGCACCTGTAAAACTATCGTCTATATGCTTAAATTTTCGAATAAAACTGTGTTCATCTGAAGCGACCTGTCAGGTAAGTATGTTTTTTCTGTATCTGTTTCTACATAGTTGAATAAAGAATACGAAGTAATATTTGTACAGCGCCCTTGAGGTGATTTTTCAAGAAAACGGCGCTATACAAATTATCCAATTATTATTATTATCAGTCCATTTTTTTTGCCAAGGCTTTTGCCTTTTCCCCCGTAAAATATACCCAAACAAACATAATATTTTAATAGAAGAGCTGTAGAAAATTTAAGATATTGAAGTAAGTATTTTATTAAACAATAATAAATAAATAAACTGCCTAAATTAAATCTATTAAATATATATACAATACATCGTGTAATTAGTTTATTTTATAATCCTCAATTATGCATAAAATATGCACTAGTCAAATTGTTTCTACAATTACGTTCTAACGCAAATAACGGTATATTAAATATTTATACAAAAAAAAAGAAAATCTTTTCTAAAGATAATTTTCGTAGTACAAAAATCTAAAAATAATTTAACTTTTACAATGCCCGCCAAAACGCTCCAAATCTATAGCCGGACGGTTTTGAGGTTGGAATGTCAAATGTCAAAACAAGGATGAGCTTTACCGTACATAATTTCATAGTCTATTCTTAGTAATCCATAACTAAACATATAAGAAATAAAATTATGTAATTTTTTTAAAACCATGACCAATGACATAATTCTATGGAATATCTTGTGAGTTTTACAGGGCTTGGGTTAGCAGAATATGCTAGGGTAAAGATGATATATCACCTATATGAAAAATGTGCATAGCGTGTGTGTGTGTGTGTGTGTGTCTGTGTGTGTGTATGTGTATGTGTGTGTATGTAGTGGAGAGTTGTGATTGCGCAGTGATTAAGTTACGAGTAGTGTTTTTCTTAAATGACAGTAGGGAGTCAAAAAATAAGTCCTGATTTGAGGTGCGATAAAAATTATTGAATGTTTGGAGATTGGGGGAAATGGATGAATTTTCTGTAGCGTTTGTTTGGTTGTTTAGTGTGTATAAGATAGGTGTGGCGGGTACGTTTCGATGGCATGTTAATAGTCAATCATGGATGGGAGAGAGAACCAGAAGAAGAAAGAAAAGATCTATGGCGCAGACATTTCCTAAACATAAATTGTTTTGAAAAGGGTGTAAGTCTGCACCCGCTGCGAGTATCGAACTCGATCTGCCCGACTGCTAATAAAGCGTTTAACCCATGGAGCTTTCTACCACCTCACATAAAATATCTAATAAAAATGAATACATATATCAGGGTATTGGTTATTCCCTGGTGTGCCGGTGTAACCCTAATTACCGGTAGCTCTTCACGCGTCACCCCCTGAATGGACGCGTTAAACAGGCGGCAAATTGGAATACTTTATATTAATATACCAATACGAAGCAAAGAACATGATGGCATCACGGTGTGATGGTACCACGGCATGTCCTAATGTGAGAACTGAATAAATTCCCCCGCGTCTAACGGCCACATCCCACCACACCACACCAACCTTTCGACAGCCATTGCGGGCATGGCGTGGAATCGCTTAACATCGATTGAAAATGGATTAGATTGACCCGTTCTGAATGAAAAATTACACCGTTTTCACCATGTTCATATTTACGTACTTTGAGAAACAATATAATTAGGAGAGTCCCTTAAATTTGAAAAAAAATTTACGCGAAACGGCTGCTTGGCGGCGCAAGCACTCTAGCGGTCGTTTGCACTACTATGATCATTCTAGTTCTATTGGTATTCGAAGCTTTCGGACCTCCTCTTTCAATTGCTATGTAGATTATTTACATATAACGAATAATTTAGGAAGCATAGCGCTACGAAATTGAGACAACCATTTTGAATAATCGTCTATCGTCATCATTATCGAAACAAAATATAAAAATGGCAAATCCGAATGATAGATAGAATGGCTTATAGCTGATGTCACGGGTTAGGAACCTGGTTTCCACAATTAAAAAGAAAAATTACATATGTCAATATATCTGTTCACATGTGAGCAAATGTTGAAAAAGTGGACATTATTTCCAATTTTGCAGCACGTGCAGTTTTATATAGGGTAATGTCTTAATTTTATTAGTTTCGTTTTCCCGATATCCTTCCGTAAAGTGCCTTAAAAGTGTTATTATGTATTTATTTTTTCACTCTTTGCGCAATTGTATACTCGTACAGACAGAAGAATACAAATATTTGTAAAATGGACCCGCCCAACAATGACATTACAACCAAGAATATTAGGTACAAAACTTACCTAACTGATAATCCAAGGAAGAAATAGTGGAAAACGTGGTAGATGAAGTAGCTGCACCTCAATGCCTTCCACACTTTTGCAGTTCTATTAGTTTTTTGATAAAATCACGTTTATTCAATTTAAAAAAAAGGAGAACCTTTAGACAAGGTATACATGGCAGCTTTGAATGACTACTATTTTTTGTTGTCTTCCAAACTTATTTTTAATATCTGTGTTTTATAATAAAAAATAATGAATAAATAATTTGACAAACTAAATAAGAATATTTATCTTACGGCACGTTCCTCAGTGATTCTCTCAGTATCGCCCTGGTGAAAGACCACGTTACAGAATCGAAACCATGCAGGAAATAGCTAGATAGTTTTCAACCTTCCTCTTGTTCATCTAATTACCTTTCCCATTCTCTTCAGCTTCACAACACCCCCCAAATGGGGATGTCATGGACCAAATAGCACCGGACGGCTGGGATTTATTCTATCTATCACAGAATTGTATAAAGGAACGCCTTATATCAAATTCACAGAGAATTTTTCTTCAATAGAATTCACCCCATAGATATTACAAGCAATAGATTCAAAACAAATGGTTAAATAGCCATCCAAATGCAAGGAATGACCACGGCTCAGCACCACTGCTCGCATTTAGGTATAAGGTGGGACAATATATTATTGTCCAAAAACAATATTAATGTAACCGAAACTTTGAAATATGTACAATTCAAAATGCAAATTACCTCCCTGAACTTGGATAATGATGTATTCGAGTATGCAATATAGAAGTGAATGGTGAGTACTTGGAGCAGGTCGAAGAATTTGTGAATTTGGGAAATACGTTTAAGAGAGACGAAAAGACCGATAGGGATATTTGAAAAAAAGGTAAATGCAGGAAACTCTATTAACGGAGGACTGAACACGGTTGGAGTTAACAACACTTTGTCCAAAGAAGCGAAGCTAGCAGTCCACAATGGAGTGCTCATACCTACCCTGATGTTTGGCGGTGAGGCATAGAACTGGAGGAGGAAGGATGAAAGTAGACTGAATGCTATAGAAATGAGGTGAATATGTTGTAAAACCGTGTATGATCATGTGAAAAGTGCGTAAAGAATGCAAGGCTGAGGTAAGCTTAATGAATAAGATAAAGAAAGGGACGTTTAGATGGTTTGGGCTTATAGAGCGAATGGCTGAAGAAAGGAGTGTAAGAAGAATATATGAGGCGAATGTGAATGGAAGAAGAACCTGGGGAAGTTTGAGGAAGACATGGCACGATCAAGTGAATCAAATACTTGAATCGGGCCATCTTAGAAGTCAGAAAAATAGAAGAGAATGTATGAGACGTTGTATGAATGTGGATGAAGCAAGAAGTGTATGCCAAGATCGAGTTATTTGGCGGTCCGTCCTCTCTGCCTACCCCTGCGGAGAAACGCCGTGATGGTTAGTTAGTTAGTTAGTTGAACACTTAATGTATATCAAGCATATACTCATAAATTACTGTTTGGTTATTTTTACTAACATTCGAAAATTGTGTTGTTGAATTATGTTTGTAGTTATTTAATAAGTTTTTAATATTGTTTACATACCACCTACCAAGGTTTGCTTTTTTATTGTTTTGTGGGTATATAAATGCTCCTCCCATAACCAGGAGTACATCAAAATGAAGAAAAAAAACCCTTGATTGATAATTGACGTGATGAATTATGTTATATTTTTTGTAATAAATAAAATTTGTACCTATCCATACAAAAACAAAAAATTAAAAATATGGGCGTTCAGTATCCAAATTCGCCAGGTTGATTCTAATCTTCCTCTTGCCTAATTTTTTTACCATTCCTATCTATCTATCTACCATGCATATTGTAAAAGAACTGACACGTTGGGGGCCAGTGTAAAACAAACAGGATATGTTAAACTCACCCAGAGGCCAGGCGAGGGGCGACTCACTCCGCGCTCACCTGGATAGCTCAGTGGATAGAACAGGTAATCTCTCTTCTGCAGTCGTGAGTCGGCGTTAGTCTCATACAGGCTCAGAGGAAAAAAGGTACTCAACTACCAAATGAAAAGATGTGCGTCTTCTAGTCAAGGTTTATTTACGGGAGGGCAATCACAGTTTTTACATAAGGGGAATCATACACTAACAATTGGGAACATACACCCTATCCATTAATCTAAAATTCTCTCTCTCTAGTACCATTAAAATCGGGCATATTATTTTAAAACACAGTTATTTACAGCACAGCAAAGAGAGGAGATAAGTACAGCTTACATTGGGACATCGGTCCGGAGTCGAGACAGCTCCCGGCAGGAACGGTGTCTTCATATTAGTTCACAAGCCCGGTCCACTGTGTAGGGACATCACAAGTAAATGGTTAACAGTAGTTAGGACTTTTAAATTAAGGTATTAAGACGCCATTGTAAACGGCGTGCCGGAGCAGGAGCGCGTGTCTATGACACAACCCCTGAGTTCTGATGCCGGAATCTTTCTGTTGCCAAAATGGCCATCGCTCTTCGTGCCGGGACGCGGAACCATCCTACCGAATTCGCCGACTTTTAACAAGGAGCTAGGTATCTATACACGAGAGGCTAGAAGTAATTAGTAATTCCGTTACTTAATGTCTAAAAATATAATATATATCATACTTGATTTGTTATTGAGAATTTTTTTTTAAATCGTTTTATAATTACCCCACATAACACTACCCCAGTTGGGGATACCATAGGTTGGGACTCTTGTGAAGGATTGACAAGAAAATGAATTAGTTAAAACAAGGTTTGCATAAACAGCTGTTATGCTTTTCAGTAAAAGTCCTATCTAGTATATTTTTAATCAACGCTTTTGACTATGTGTATTACTTGGGACCCGTGGTCTAAACATTAGGACAATCCGAGGTGTGTTTGAGATTGGTTTCCGACTGTATTTGATTTTGTACGATTTAGTAAGGGACACCAGTGTGTGGGATAGTGACACTGCACTTTACTAGTGATTTTTTACAGATTTTAATTTCAAGTATTTCCTGTGTGCGTCGTGCATATAATTTAAACATTTATTTCGTTGAATGATTTGAATTTGTTTAAATAAAAATAAATGCAGTTTTTCAATTTATTTAATTGATTTTGTGACATACGTTTTTGAAAGTAATGTTGAAATGAAAAAAAAAATGCAATTTATATCACTAAACATGACAAACAAATAAAAACTATGTTTCTTGTTATCGTGGTTTCAAGTCCCTTTTCAACAAAAAAAGCATGTGATTAAGTAGTTTCGATTGATACCTGCGGTCAACTAACTGTTCAGATAAAGATTAGAGTGGGAAGCGAAAACTAAAAGAAGATTACAGTTGAATCATTTTGAAATGCGCACATTTGAATGGATTTGTGTACACCGATAGTGAAGTGAATTAAAGTAGTTTGAAATACCCGCCCGCGGTCCCCTCTTGCTCCGAAGTAGATCTATGATGCTGTAAACCACTACACAAGTAAGAAACTCTTTAAAATTATCTGCATTTAGGTATATTTTATCTGTATTTATTTATGACTGGGCAATATTTATTAAAACGACTTTATTCAACACCTTTATTTATTTTAGTGTCACACCCACAACAAGTTCCAGCGCATTATTTATTGCGGAATATCGCAGAGCCCGAAACAAGAAACAGATACAACACTTTGTGTAAATGCGCGCATTAATAATTCAAATCACAAAACGTATGGATAAGTTAACGATTTGGTAAGTCCCTAGCTCCTATCCCGTGGAACCCATATCAAGGACCCTCACAGGTGCCGGCTTGAACCGTTATATTAATACCGACTAATTTACATATGGGGTTGGGGGTACAAGACTTTGGGGTAGTGGAAAATTTTTAAGTTGGTGATTGCATGAATAATGCCAATTTTAGGACAAACATATCACCAACAATATCAGTTAGTATTTAAGACAATAATGATCGATTTTTAAAAAATCGTTAAAATTTGGTATCCCTCAGGGCACACAATTAAGTCCAACTTTATTTATAAAGCATAAATCGAGTAACAAATGCTTTTCCTTCATAGGTGTCATTTTTGAAAGACATTCTATTATCCGATTTAAAAATAACATAACATGTTGATAGAAAGGCATTTGAAATTTTTAGATCTTTAGGAATACCATTCTTATTGCCAGGTCATATCACTCTCATCGTGTTTTTGTGGTATACTATTTCTATTGCAATACGCCATTCACCACCTCTTCATGCTGGCGGCTGTCCTGTTTGCTACGTACTTTATATAAATCGGGTATTCGCAACTAGTCTACAATCTCCATGAGGCGCTTGGTGTCAAACAGCTTTGGCCACACTCGCTAACTATAGACGTACCGCTGATAGATCTATCGTAATCTCTCCCTATTACTCATAAACAACAAATATTAGAGAAATACAATGTAACAACGCAGCTATCCACCATAAATGTTTCTAATACAAATAGGCGTGAAGCTCCACACGCAAATTCCGGATCGTCCATAATCCTTATATGGAATATGCGAAGATCGTTTTTGGGTTATTCTACCCCTCTGTCTCTCTGCGTTCCCGTTACCCCTGGCCCGGTATCAAACCCGTTCTACCCATTCCACCGCTCCACCCACCCACCCCACCGGGTGTAACTCCCAACACAACAACAAATAGTATAATTTATATACGCATCACGTGACCGGGTCACAAAACTATAACAAATACGGACCGCATAACAAACCGGCGCCGGATAGTTTTTGGATTTCGTAATTGGATGATTTATCATTTTCCGATATGTAGGCATATTGCGTCCTCATAGTTAATTTGTTGTGCTAATTAGGGGTGAGATTTATACTTATTTATACAATGTAATGGCCATTTAATTGTATCTTTGATTAAAGGGAAAACAGATTAGTAAAAATGTAGATAAAAAAACGGTATTTTCCATTTTTTGTTGTTTTTAAAAATTTGACGATGTATGAAAAGTGTTTTTTCAAAAGTTACCATCTTATCTGTGCAGTCGGGGATGTCTCTGCTGAAGAAATTATGTTTATCAGAACTACAAGAGGTTAAGTGTTTGATATTTTTATCGCTATTTAGGTACATATACATTTCAATGAATCTACTTACATTAAAAAAAGTTTTTTAATGATATTTATTACGTTTGCCTATGAATGATGTTAGATGTGAATAAAATATTATTTGAAGAGTATTTTCCGTGACCTATTTTTAAATTCTTCCAATTTCTCGCTTGAAAATGATAATAATCATGTCTCATGTAGCATGTATTATCCAATAAACCCTCTGCTTGTAATCTGGAGTAAGTAAGGGATCCAATAATAATTTGTACCCAAATATATCGTTCGCGGTTTCTCTCCGGGTGTACTGTTGTAAATCCAATTTCGCAGAGCCCCAACACCGCCGTAGTTAGCACCTACGCAGATCGCTACGACGGGACTTCGCTCTCTACGATTATATCTCGTGCCTACCTATGGTACCTCCACCATGGGTCTAGGAACGTAATCGTTAAACACGTGTATTAAATAAATTCAATGTTTGCGTGACTGTGTATTGAAAATGTTATATATTATTCGTGATAAAATTAATTAAATTCTGTGAACTTGGTTCTGTAAATTGGCAATTATAAGAATATATCTTTTACTTAAAAATCCAGACGGAAAGCTTTCGCTTCGAGAGTTTTAGCTGGTTCAGTAAACAGATTTTCTGCTTTTACAAATAAGATTTTGGTAAACTTGTCATAATGGAAGAACATAGCAGAATTAAAACTTAGTTGAAGAAATTCCAAGAATTTACAGATTCCGTCTTACTGAACAGGCGGTTTGTAATAATTCCGTGGGTTTTCCGTATTTGGACCGCGCAATGCCGGGCTAGCAACAGCCATCTTTGCCCAGGCAATAAGGCACATGTCTATTAGTATCACAAGTAGTTAGGGCGGTAGTTGTAAAACCCAAGTGATAGGGGTTGGATTACCATCTGAGCGGTCAAATTTGAGGGTTGCTGCGAGGACGTGTGATAATGTATTACGTGTGTAGGAGACAGATCTGGAGTCGGAGAAACGTGAATTAGCATAACCAAGATTGTTTTGTCAAGACTTGATTGTGTGACTGTTCCAAGAAACTACCTTTTGCGATGACAAGAGGATTTGGGTCTGATTTAGGGGATTGTCTGATTATTTCATCAATCAGTAGGCGGACATCATATCTTCTGTTTTTAACTTTATTAGAATTAATTCATTTTGTTTGGGTTTTGAAATGATTCATTTTTAAAATCTATAATCAGTGCGGCAGCATTTTACCCCGCTCCTCTCCTCACTAGAGTAAGGTATAATTTTTGTCTTTATCAACAAGCATCAATCTTGCGTTTTGAAATAAATAGATTAACACTTGCAAAGGCAAAACTAGAAAACTGTTTTCTCGGTAGATAGTTAAAATGTTAAAAACAAACAGATTCTTTCTACACACCTTATTTAGATAAAATGCGACGTTTTCGAAAGCACCATGTTAAAAAAAAATCCAATCGTTATTAATTGCAACCTTTCTTCCTTCAAAGTGAAAAACTTATTTTTATTCGGTTTATTTTTTTTACAATTTTATTTTATGTAAGTCCAACAAAAGTGAGTTTATTCAGTTTGATTGTAAGAAATCTCTCATTTTTTAAAGTTTATTTGATAACAACTAATAAACAAATATTTTCAGTAGGTTTTATTTATACATACTTAATTAACTATTCAATTTATTTTTTATAACTTATTGAAGTTTGTAAACCTCATTATAATATTTAATCATTGAAGAAGATAATCTTAACACATCCCAATTGAACCACGAAACCGAAAAAAAACAACAGAAATTAAAAAGATTTCAGTCGCATCTGGGACTCGAACCCAGGACCTCTACCTATCCGGGGTAACCGCTTAACCAACTCAGCTAATGAGACCAGTTCAATTTACGCCATTTACACCGATATCATACTTCAAGTTCAAGACTTGTTAATATTGTCATCCATTTTTTATAAATAATTGCAATTGAGTTCGGGATGAAACTTTGCAATCATAAGAATAGCAGCCAATAATATGGGATGGGATAGGTTCGAGTCCCAGATGCGACTGAAATCTTTTTAATTTCTGTGTTAATATTATCTTCTTCAATGATTTAATACTTAATTAACATTTAACATTTACTTGACATGTATTATATGAGCTTTTATTTCTTACATTAAGTAACTTACTATACGTAGGTATGCATACACTTACATGTCATTTGATTTCATGCGCTACGGAGGTAGAATGGTCTAAGTTTTGTTTTTATATTCGAAGCAAATCTCTCTTTTTTAAGTCTTTGGGTAATGCGTTGAATAATTCAACCCAAAATGTATTTTTTAATTTTTTTTTCCGAAGAGTGATCGTATCTATTTGAAGTAATCTATCGGAATCCAAAGTTGAACACCTTTTTTAAATATAAAAATGGTACATGTGCCGTTATAGCGTCATGCTTTTCAATCCTTTATTTCCCATATATACAGGTGTCAAACTGTGTATATGTGAGTAATTTATTACCTCGAGTGTCGCCGAACAAAAACCAGGCAATTAGAATATATTTCAATGATTAAGATAATCTCAAACGTGGTCTAAAACCACCTAGTTGCCAAGGCAACACTTAGCTAATAGGTAATTCCATCTTACCGGACCAAAACTTCATCCCCTCCCTATCTGGTCATGCCACCTAAACCCACCTTACCTCCTCCCACTTCCCCCAGTACTAACGCCCTCCGTACATATGTGGCTTGAAGGCAATACGAGGTATGGATATTAATTTAGATTTCTCATGTTCGGACGACGCTTTGCTTATTCGATACTTCTGTACGTCTACACCGTCCAGGGACGCCTCGTCAAAGTATAATCAATGATTTAATAACTCCTTTATTTTAAATCCACACTGAAAGTGTATGTCATCGAGTTTTTGATTTGTTTCTCATCAGAATACAATCCAAAACCCAGTCAAGCATAATATAATATTTCTCTTTAAAGTCATTCGTACCTACCAATTAACTTATTTTACTCGTGTGTATGTTCAGTTCCTCTAAATGTAAAAAAAAATCACTACAAGGTACACGCAAAACTTTAGATTGCAACTTCACATTCATCATTGTTTATCGACACTATAATCGAAGATGATGAGTAGGGATATACTCCTACTCAAACATTTTTCTAAAGGGTAAATAGTAACTTTTTAAATTGTTTCTATGTCTGCGCATTATTGTTGTTTAAGGTCTTTATTCCATTGGTAGTTACTTTTCGAATTTTCAATTAAAAAGTTTTCTGACTAAGCGTTTGTATCGAAAATTCGTTAGCCTTTTCTCTTATTTTACGAAACAATGTTATGTGTTGGGCGCGATAATCTTTTGTGTTATTTGCTCTTTTGTTATTTCTTTATTGGAAAGTCGATCCAAAGTAAGATTAAGTGGAAAATACGTAAAGTGGACCTGAATGGAAAAGAGGGATAAACCATCTTCCATGAAACACAAGTCCACGAGTTGAATGCCCGAGAAAAATGGCACTGCAAATTGGTGAGAATGGTTTCATAAATTATAAATTCATTTTTGTTCGAATATATTTGTGGATTCTAGTCTGTCACTGAAATAGAAAATAACCAAAACACCAGAAAGCTTGATTTTCTGAAAGTAAATTCCCAGAAAAACATAGTTTCATTTATTACATTGATGTGGAATGAATTGAACACTGTGATACTAATATTGTCAGCAGAATTATCTTATCTGGATGGAAATGGTTTACCACTATTTGCTATTGAACTCAACAATTTTTCAAAGAAATGACAACAGAATACTGAACCCACCCTCATATCCTGTCCTCTCATGCCATTGTACCAATGAAGATTAAATTAATTATATTACCTCGATAATAGAAAAGAATGTATGATACGATGTATGAATGTGAATGAAGCAAGAAGTGTATGCCAAGATCGAGTTGTTTGGCGGTCTCTGCCTACCCCTGCGGGAAAACGGCGTGATGGTTAGTTAGTTAGTTATATTACCTCGATAATGATTCAAGGAGAATGGGAAAGCATATAGGTAACATTAGACTAAATCCAATGACATTTTTAGCCCCTCACAATATGTTAAGAGTGCATTAAATTGTTTTTAACACAAAGTTAAATCTATTATTTAATCATTTCTTCAAAACAGTATTCACTTTGTGGCGTCATTATTAATAAATCAATTAAAATATTTTAATCATTGAAGAAGATAATACTAACACATCCCAAATGAAATATGGGATTTATAAAAATGGAGGATAATATTAACAAATCTTGAACATGAAGTATGATATCGGTGTAAATGGCTTAAATTGAACTGGTCTCATTAGCGAAGTTGGTTAAGCGGTTACCCAGGATATGTAGAGGTCCTGGGTTCGAGTCCCAGATGCGATTAATTTCTGTTGTTTTTTCGGTTTCGTGGTTCATTTGGGATGTGTTAATATTATCTTCTTCAATGATTAAAATATTACAATGAGGTTTACAAATTTCAATAAGTTATAAAAAATAAATTGAATATCAATTAAAACATGTTTGTATATTAATAAAGTGGTGAATACAAAGTATTTTTTTAATTAATTTATTATTTTTTCTGTCGCATTTTGTATCACTGGGATAAGAGACATTATCCTCGATTCCTTTTCATAAAAAAACATCAACACATCGTCTTCAGAGATACACATGGCACGCAGTAACCTTTTTTTAACGCTTCTTAACCTGTATAATTCGTCCTCTGTTTTGTCATTCGTCCTCGTCATCGTCCTCTGTTTTATTTCTTTTAACACGTGAACTGTATGTACCAAGGTTAATTTTTCTTTATTTATTAAAGTTATTTTTGTGAGGTGTTTTTAATTAACCTCCAATTTTATTTTTACAATTTTCAACGTGCCTCCTCTGAATTGGAGGACTCAGTGGTGTATGATCAATAATCCCGGCAGCATATTCTATTGGGTTGATAGCGGTTGGGAACTTGGCTCAGACCATCTGTGGTGTCCTAAATACGATCGTTCACACACTCTCAGAATCCCAGCAAGCCGGGGGACTATTATACTACCAACTTACAATATTGGGAATAACAGAGTTATGGAATTATTAAGTAATCCAATAATTATTAATTAGTGTAAAAATATACATTTGTGTCTGATTTTGAACGTTCTACGATTATGTAATTTTTTTTAAAGATCATTGATATTGCTAGGAAAAGGGTTTCCATAAGGCGATACTAATGTTTCGGTATCATTTTAGGAAGATATCCATAAATGCGGATTAAAACGCTCAAATAAACTATTTTATTTTAATGATCACAATAATTAATTAATCGTTTTTGTGTTTAATTCGTAGAATTCCATTTTTTTTTTAAATTTAATGTAAATCAAATTTAATAATATTATTACTAAGTTCTGCAAGTATTTTTAGTTGTTATTATTGTGACAGCTGTTTCGGCGTTTAAGGCCATTTTCAAACTGTCATTAAATCATATAAATAAGTCGTCACAATGTGGATTAACCACAGTTTGAAAATGGCCTTAAACGCCGAAACATCTGTCACAATAATAACAACTAAAAATACTTGCAGAACTTAATAATAACATTATTAAATTTGATTTACATTAAATTTAAAAAAAATAAAAAATAAATAAATCACAATAATAGTGTAAAAAAATCATTACAACTAATTATTTAAAAAAAGGTTAATTTTTTAGGGAGAACGTTGGGGTGGAGGTTATAGTTCTTATTCTATTTAAACAAATCTTAACCGTGATTTTTTATAATTTAAACAAATAAAAATTCTGAAAAAAAAACAGGTTTTAAGGTCAATTTTTGGGATAATGTATGACGAGCTTCGTGGGGCGGGGACGTCGCAAAATCCTAAGGATTAATTACAAATTTTGTATTTTTATATGAAACTTTTAAGTACCTACACACAATTTAGAGTTTACAATAGAGTTATTTTACATCTCAGATGTTTTATACTACTCTTCCATTAGAAACATTTGCTTGTGGAAGGAAGAGAAGAGCAGTAGTGAACACATTGAAGTTTCAATTTATTTTTTTATAACTTATTGAAGTTTGAAAATCTCATTGTAAAATAAGTCAATAGATGTCTCATATAAATAAAAATCGGGTAGGTATATCCGAGACTCTATTCCGATTGCAATTGAGTTCGGGATGAAACTTTGCAAACATCATAAAGATAGCAGCCAATAATATAGGATTTATAAAAATGGAGGATAATATTAAGAAATCTTGAACTTGAAGTATGATATCGGTGTAAATGGCGTAAATTGAACTGGTCTCATTAGCTATGTTGGTTAAGCGGTTACCCCGGATAGGTAAAGATCTTTTTAATTTCTGTTGTGTTTTCGGTTTCGTGGTTCATTTGGGATGTGTTAATATTATCTTCAATGATTAAACATTGAAGTTTGATTATGGAAAAAAAGAGTTAAGGTGTCATAAAGAGACATTTATATTTAGTGCAAGTAGTAAACCGTCAACAAGATAATGTAAAGAAATACGTATGTATGTATTTAGAAAAAAAATGTTTTGGAAAATAAATGAAATATAGGATATTCGGATAATTAAATCAAGAGCAAACAGTTTTTGTTGCTGTTAAGAATGTCTGTAAAATATTTCTTGGGAGTGGTTCAATATTTGGGTTTTATCAACAACGCTTATATATATTTTATTCGATGACAAAATATATTTTACTCGATGAGTATGATTTTCGGTTATGAAGGTGTATTTACCTTTTTCGTTTATAATTTGCATAAACGAGTTTTTCACATTATTTGCTAAAGTATTTAAATTCAGGAACGTAGAATTCTTCGAATAGGCCTTGGCGTTCGGTTGGGTGGTCTGGATTTATAGTATAACTTATATTATGGGTTTCTAACAATTTCTATGGGGATTAGGAGTTATTCAGATTAGTTTAGCAAGCTGCTCGTCAGATGATAATGGAAAATTATAGAATAAACTGTATCTGTAGCATGCCCTATAGCAGCTATCCAGCGAGTGGACTGTAACACGACCAAATTGCATTCGATGTATTTGAAATAAATGGTGTGAAAGGAAAAGTCCTACCTTATATTCGTATAAGTGTAATATGTTGATGGTCTTCTTTCACACACTGCACAGCTGTGGAACGATCAATGATCCGGTGCGACACGATGAATTTGCGACACGAGAAAAAGTATGAAATGATGAAATGTTCACGCACCGGGAGCCATAGTTCAGCTATGGCTCCCGGAGCTATGTCACAATTTTACCACAGAGGGCTTCACTCAAGGTAGGTAGGACCTTGTGGGAAGGATAATGGAATTGGAGCAATTTAGAAGGACGTTAGGAAGTGGAATATTCTAAAAACTGTTTCAACACTAAACAGTATCAATGCATCTTGTCCACTTATCAGTAACTATGAAGATATTCTATTTATTTATGTGATGACCATGTCGTCCAATCTGCAAGAACCAGTAGGCTAATACTAATAATGCACCACCAATATTGAAAGCCTCTGTTAGGCTCCTTCAAATTGTTATTTAAAAGACGCAATTACGGTTCTATTTATATACAACTAATTACTTGTATATCTATATTTGAAAATCTCTACAACTCGATGGATGAATGATTTGTCGGCTTTTGTTTTTCCCCCTCCTTAATATGGGTAACATTAAAAACAAGGATCAACACCGTACTTTTCATAAAAAGATAAATTTTAGATTAAACATGAAATAAATCTGAAAATAAATCATTTGATGTAATAAAAGACATTCCTTTTCAAAAATTCTACGACTTAAAAAAAAAGCAAATTTAATTAATTCCTTTATAATTTCTTCAAACGATTGGTATTCACTTTCTGTCATCATTATTAATAAATTATGAAATAAAAAATATACTAAGTATTCACCACTTTACAAGTATACATTGATATCTACATGTTTCGAAGCGATGCTTTCATCGTCAGGAATATATGAATACTTCATTATTATTGTGCTCATATATCCCTGATGATGAAAGCACCGCTTTCGAAACATGTAGATATCGATGTATATTTATAAAGTGGTGAATACTAAGTATATTTTTAAATTCATTTACAATAATTAATAACGAATAGCAGAACCCGACATTATGGACCTAGTTAATAACAATAGATAAAGCCATTTTTCAGGCATTGAATCGTTTAAATTATCAATGTTTTTATTGTTAAATTATTACACTGAAAGTATTCTACTCTGAGTTTGGTACTTATGCAGTATCTAAGTCCTTAGGATTGGATCGGCACAGGTGATAGGTATCTTTGCTCGCCAGGTAAGACGTTCGTCCGTGTATTCATATTTAATACATTGCTTGAGTCGGTCGGGTATGCAAACCTTACAAGTTCTGTGGTACTGCGTCTCCCTCCTGGACATTTCACAGCAGACGTGTGTATTACCGGCTTGAGATTAGAATTTGCCGATTTATGCTGGAGGCCGTCCCGTGATTATGTAACTGCGGGGATGGGTGCAACAGTGAAAGGATGCAACGAGTATTGATATGTAATATTTTTAAAAACATCTTTGTAAAGATGACACAAAAATTATTCCTATCCTTATCAAGTTTTTAATAATACGTATGTGTCTCATTATGTAATAATTATCATTGCATTATATAATATGCACGTTGTGGATAACGGGACTTTAACTAAAAAAAAAACGTACAAATTGCTGGTTTACCCCAAAAATATCATAAAAGCAGTGGTTATTTGCGCCCTATCTCATTGGGAGTTTTTGTGAATTAAAAAAAAAAAAAAATTATATAAAAACCGCACAAGAGTCCCAACTGCTCCCAACCGTCCGGAGCCAGTGAGACTATGGCATCCCCAATTGGGGAATATTGTGAGGCTGAAGGCATTGGAGAGTGGAAGGAGAAGGGGAAGAGTAAGGTGGGGAAATACCTGGCTATTCAGATCTGGTCCCCAAACACGGCTAAAAGCCATTTTAAGCAACGTTTCAATTCTGAATGGTGGTCTTTTACCAGGGCGATACTGAAAGTATCTTCCACTCTGGAACGTGCGGAAATATATTGTACATTATTTTTAAATGAATTAATCGTGAAACAGCAGAAATTAATTAAATCAAATTTACTTGTGCACGCCGGGATTTGAACCCGCGTCCTTCGGATTTGTAGTCGAGAGCCTCATCCCTCGACCATGGAGGCTGTTAAAAGTTCAATCGGAAATTAAAAATATTAGAAAAAAATCCTTCTATTCCAAAAAATTCTATATTGCTCTTTTCCATATTGTATAATATATGGTATAGTATATAATATGGAAAAGAGCAAAACAATTTTTTTTTAAATAGAACGATTTTTTTTAATAGCATATTTTTCCCTTTATCTAAAGGAATTTTAACGCATTACTGCACCAGAAATTAGCGACCTAGCAACAAAACACAATTTGGGGATTCATTAAAACGTCCGTGGCTAATGAAAAATATAATGTAGTAGGTTACAAAAAAACTGTTAAATACGAAAATCACGATTTACGTAAGAATGTTACTGTTTACTTTTCCGTTCGCTTTTTTTTATATTAAAAAGTATCATCTTCAGTTATTAACTAATTTTAATAACGGCTTAAATTACGATATTCACAGAAAAAAAAATCTGTTGATTCTTGTAAAACAACGTTTTTTTGTTGACGTAGCTCAACGGTAGAGCATCTGACCGGACATCAGAAGGGTGCAGGTTCGAGTCCTGTCGGCGACATTTATCTTTGCTCGGAAAGGTTTTTTTCAATTTGGATGAGTGTTTCAGGCTAATAATTATTGTTTATAAAAATAATTGTTACCCTTTGCGCTATGCACAAAAATCTTGTCTTAAGTTTTTTAAGAACTTTAGTTTATCAATTAATAAATATTTGACAAGTCAAAGCAATTTTCACCAATAAAATGTAGACATAATTTGTCTCGACGCCATCTATTTGAGGGATTTAGCCGTTACAAGCCTTTCTCATACTAATAAAGTTGGTTGTTTACAGGTGAAAATATAATAAAAACAGTAATTATTGAATGAAACACTAGTATATATTGATTAACTTGGCGGGTTTGCGATAAGCCGACGTAGCTCAACGGTAGAGCATCTGACCGGACATCAGAAGGGTGCAGGTTCGAGTCCTGTCGGCGACATTTATCTTTGCTCGGAAAGGTTTTTTTTTTTTTCAATTTGGATGAGTGTTTCAGGCTAATAATTATTGTTTATAAAAATAATTTTTATTTTCTTTCAATTAAGATTGTCCATCTTTGGTCTTCCAGTAATAATGCAGGTAACCTGACAACAATAATCATTAAAAAATTGCTTTAAATACTTACAACGGCGGCCCTTCAACGGATTGGCGCATTATAAGACTGCTAAGGAATTACTTTGGCTCACGCCAATCCTTTAATTGGTATGTAAATATAGCAGTGATTTTTATACAAAAGTAATGGAAAATTACGAAATCTCAAATAGTCATAGCACGCCGCTGCTATTTAAGAAGCAACATAACGCCCGTAGTTCTTCCACAATTGGCTCGGGGCGACCATACTTCATGAATATCTCCCTCTTGAAGGAAGCGGCGAGCGCCTTCTCGTATTGTACTGTACAAATTAGATATTCCGAATGGACACGTATGTTATTCGAGTCCGAACCCATTGAACTACCGGGGTACAGTCAATCGAAGTGCAAGCACTAATTTCTAATCGATTTTCATACAACATTTCTGATCTTGATGATTACAGTAAAAAAAAACGCTTGAAATTAATTCCGAGCAACACATTCGATATTACATGATGATTATTGCAAAGAAATTGTCTCAATAAACTGCAACCAGTACAGTCACAGTACCTGTGAATATAATATAATCCACAATTCGAATTTGGTGAATATTGACATACGAGTATACAAACTACGGAAGACATCACAGAAGAATGTCTCCTTCGCCAGTTTCCTCAGCATTCCATTGACCTCTAACTCTCCTCCAACATCGAAAAAGTAAGTAAAATTCCAAAGGAAATTGTACACTGGCTTGTGATATTTACCTTCTGATAGGACAGGGCAATAGAAGCTCAATATATATATACGAGTATGTATATATACGTTCCTGCAAAGTTAAACTTTCATTAACCAGGACATTTCCATACTCAGTATATTCAAAATACTCAGAATATTCGATAAATTTCTCTTAGCCAGATGCTGTTGCGAAGTCCATTCTGCAAATTGTCATACAAAAAACCTTCCTCACCACGTTCGCGAAACTTTAGAAACAACATGTGAATATACAATACAATACAATGACCAATATCCGAATATTGTTTTGTCCCATAACTTCTCGAAGTCAAATTGTTTTTTGTCGCCAGTTCCCATCGAGTGACCCGATAAGTCGCAGAACATCTTCTAACTCGATTCCAAGTTCTAAAGGCTCGAACAATACGGGGCTAATTGACTTACCCCACTGTCCACTGCATACATTTCTCGTGAGTGTTGAAGGATACTTCATAATATATTCTGAGAAGCCGGGGCCAGTCAGTTAGTTGGATACGAGGGTAGTTTAGGGTGAGGCGGGGCAAGTAGAGCGGGCACGGGGCAAGACGGGACAGCGTCCGAACCCACCCCACGAGGAGACAAATAGTTTGCGAATCGATTATGACATTTGCATGTGATGATTTGTATTGTAAGAGTGTATTATTTCTGTGAGAGTGTTGGTTTTGTCTCGGTTCGTTCGCCTGTACGTGACTATGGATTAAATATGTTTGCTTTGAGGAGATATGAACCACGTTCTGATTTATAACAGGCTTAGTTCTTTTTCATATCTGCAAGAGGCGAAGTGTACTCTGGGTGGTATTATACGATTGAAATACAATTTTAAAGGTATCTTTATGCGACCACCTTTTCTGTTGAAAGAACCTGCTTAATTCATACATTTTATTGATACCGCAACGATAGACGTATAAGTATTTGTTTCAGGTAGGTAGGCCTTTGAAGTTTCCATTTAATGGAAATAGTTTCACAGCAAAGGTTAAGAAAATGTATAAAAACGTTTTATTAAATTTGTATGTACTATAAAATGATTAATATTAACATTTTCTTTCATCTCTTAAAACTTTTCTTAGCTCATCCATTTTTCTGAACATTTCATCTCCTTTACACTGGTATTTATATTTTTATTATTTCCTACAAATTAAAATCTTTTTTAATATTTCCATTTTTATATTTCCAATTCGTTGAGGAATTCCATTATATTGATTTATGTAAACAATTTTTTAGATTTTTTGACTTGACCGGTTTCATCAGTTAGTTCATAGTGTGCAATCAATACATTAGTATGTAAAGGCCCAATGTACACAATATTAAAAGAGTAAAAGAAAAAAAGCCCCTTTTCAATATTATCGAAAAACTGACTAGTTTTCTAGATAATTATTTTCATCAACGGGAAATTGGGAATATTTTGAAAAGGACCGCAATAGAATACTTCGAATGGTATATTTCAGTGTAGATTCCCCACGTATATGCATATTACGACATCAATATAAATATTTTATATACAATAATGTTTTGTACATGTAAGCGAATTTTACTGCCCAAAGTCTAGGAAGATATTAGCATTCCCTAAGAGTTAAGTAAAAATATTTCAAATGTTATAAAACATTACATTGTCACCATTGCATCATGGTTGGTAATGTGTTCGCATTCAAGAGGCGAGTAATACTGTTATCGTAAATATTTAAATTTTATTTATTCAACCAACAACGAAATAACCATTGATATTACGCAATAAATAGTTTCTTAATGACTAACTAACTAACTAACTAACCATCACGCCGTTTCTCCGCAGGGGTAGGCAGAGAGGACGGACCGCCAAACAACTCGATCACATTCATACATCGTCTCATATATTCTCTTCTATTATTCCGACTTCTGACATTGCCCGACATAGTTTCTTTAATGACTTTGTCAAAAAAATAGTTTTTTCTTTAATCAAATTAATCAGAAATATTTTCTGTAAATTACTGTTTAATATATCCAATGTTTCAGAAGCGAAGCTTCCCTCATCAGGGTACACTGTATACTTATTTTCTTTACACTTTAATCCCTTTGCAACTTGGAAAACTCATCGTTATGCTAAGAAAAAACCAACAAAAATCCTAATAAATAATTATTTCATTCATTTTTATTCTATAAATTTTGCACCCTTCTTCTTCTAAGTACTTCATATTCTACCCACGAACATTCACCATATAATGTGCAGAATAGGGGCGAAGCGAGGGGGTAAGGAAAGACGACACATGCGACTAATGATAGCGCACGAATTGAATTAGCGGCATTCAGTGTGTGTAATTACATTTCTTCAAATTTGTTACAACTCAGGAAATGTTTTCAAAGCGCCAACAAAGTTTTGTTACGCATGTGCTCATATTATTTCGAACAGAGAGAATACGGAGAGAAATGATTTAGCGAATTCTACCTAAATGGAAGGTATGTAGGACATGGTACTCCGTGTGCTTGTGAAATCATTAGAAAAATATATTATCGCTCGTATATTTAAATTGACTTTTTGAGTAAAGCTAAGCTCCCGCTATGGGTACGTTTTTAACTAGCATTGTTTCAGTTTTGACTGGTGAAGGCGATCGTTAGTTTAAGACTGTGAAAAAAAATGAACTTGTCAACATTTTTCCATGCTTGATAAAAATTTCGATTTTAAACGACGTTTTTATCTCTAATAAGTTTTCTATGATATGAATTACACATATTTAAAAATGCTGCAAAACCAACATTTCCGCGATGAATATGCTGTGACAGTCACTAGCTCCGGTGACAGCACTTGTCGACGTTCGTTTTCACCTCCGATTTGTCAATTTAACGTTTTTTTTTTAGATTAACCCCACACAGGAGGCAACGAGGAAAATAGTTTCCCTCAGTGCCTATGTCATCTTTGAGGGTGCTGTGTGTAGGGCCATTTTGAAGTGACCCATCTTGTAGAAGGGATGAAACATAGAGGTCAGCAAATCGTTCCACAGCCGAGCTGTTAAACTGAGGAACGAGTCGCAGAAACGACCCGTTCTTACGTGAAAAAAATTCAACCGTGTACAAATGTTGGGTGCGTGTTTGGCGTGTTTGGCGTGTTTCCCGACTATGCACCGGTGCCGAAGGGATCAATGACATCTTCCATTGAAATACCGGTAGAACGGCATTCCCACCTGACGCCGGCAGTTCGTTTGTTAAGATAGGGGAAGGGTTAAGAGTTTTTTGTTAAACCTCTTTTGATGCGTTACAATTGCGATACAAGTTTTGTTTGGTTCTTGTTCCTTTGTCGAGTACAAATACTACACAAAGTGTAAACAGTGAGTTTATCTATGTTTTTGCTTTGACTAGGTTATAACATCTGTAGCCAATCACGACCGTTTCAATTCTTAGAACAGAATCAGAAGAAAATCCTTCTAATAATCCATCCATTTCAGGTAGTTTTTTTCATTCGTGTGAATATCCCATTGGTTTTGTAAGAAAAGTGCTTCTGTGAATCTCATTTTACGAAACTAATTTATCTGCAACGTTGACCAACAAATTAAAAAGGCTGCAACCAGATCAAACATGGCCCAAATTGAAGAACCTATTCAATCAGCCCCGAATAGCAATATATCGACTGGTATTTGATTTACTTTTGAGTTTGGCCAATTTTGATTCACCGCTGCCGGTGGTAGTACCCAGTACCCCGAGGCGGCGGCAAGTTTCCACTCCGTACCGTCCCTGTGTTATTCTACTCTCGTAGGGTGGCGGGGGGTAGTTCGGACGGGGCAGGTTTGTTGGGGGGGCGTTGGGCGGAGGGGGCGGACGGACAATGCCATCCTAACTGACCGCCGGGCGGCGCGCAGATATGAAAATCATCTCCTGTACTGAGATCCGAATGTCTTAGTCGACCGTCCTTACGTAATGCGGGTGCGTCAAGTTGAAACGGTCCGAACTAAAATAAATTCCAATTTGGTGTTTTTCATTGGTTGTATTTATTAACCTATGCGAAATGAAATATAATATTATCCAAGGGAAGTTTAATGAACATCATCGTTTAGATATTTAACTCTGTCAACATTTCTCCGACTTTCGAATATCTATTTTTCTTTCATATAATTCTCATTGCTCTATTTTGTAGTATTATCATTAATTTGTTTGATATATTCAACGTTGGTTAATAATTGAAGGCTGCTACAGTAATAAATTTGTGGTGCAATGATTATGTTATGTACATTTTTGGCGGATACTGGGTTTGGGAATCTTCAAATTCGTCCCAAGACTGAGATTTTGTTATATAAATTTTTGGTGGATACTGTGTTTGGGAATCTTCTAATTCATCCCAAGACTGAGATTTTGTTATATACATTTTTGGTGGATACTGTGTTTGGGAATCTTCTAATTCGTCCCAAGACTGAGATTTTGTTATATACATTTTTGGTGGATACTGTGTTTGGGAATCTTCTAATTCGTCCCAAGACTGAGATTTTGTTATATACATTTTTGGTGGATACTGTGTTTGGGAATCTTCTAATTCGTCCCAAGACTGAGATTTTGTTATATACATTTTTGGTGGATACTGTGTTTGGGAATCTTCTAATTCGTCCCAAGACTGAGATTTTGTTATATACATTTTTGGTGGATACTGTGTTTGGGAATCTTCTAATTCGTCCCAAGACTGAGATTTTGTTATATACATTTTTGGTGGATACTGTGTTTGGGAATCTTCTAATTCGTCCCAAGACTGAGATTTTGTTATATACATTTTTGGTGGATACTGTGTTTGGGAATCTTCTAATTCGTCCCAAGACTGAGATTTTGTTATATACATTTTTGGTGGATACTGTCTTTGGGAATCTTCTAATTCTTCCCAAGACTGAGATTTTTTTGCCAATTTTTTTAATAATTTGCTTAGTAAGATATCGCATAGCCCGGTACAAGTTAAACAATGGGATATTCGTTTGAGTGACGCTTTTTAGCTAAAAGTGGTAAAGAGGCAGAAGAAGGGGGTGATGGTTGGGAAGCGTTTGGCTATTTTAAACAGGTACCAAAACAAAAATAATTTATGATGTTTCGAGCAAAGCTTTGATTTTGAATGACGCATATAAAAATTTAATTTATTTATCCAAGCCGGATTTTAAGACGTAAGTATACTAGGTTTTGAAAAAGTAATAATTCTTCTAGGAAAGGTGATTTTACCGAAGATTTTACCTGAAACTTGACGCTTTGTTAAAGATAACCTTCGGAAAAGAGAGTATTTAAATTTAACGCAAACAGAAAAGTCACGTTAACTTAGTTTATGTGGCTTTTCCTAGAATATATTATTTTATAATTATTTTGTAAGGTGCAACAACTCGGTGAACTTTGCGAAATTCAAATGCCAGATTCAAGAACACACAGCTTCGGATGCCTTATACGCTTCAATACAAATGTACCTATTAAATTATAGACAGGGGTGTGGGGTGAGTTTTAGCTACGCCCCTGAACTCAAGCTGCTTCTAATCTTGAGGTGACTACACCCCAGATGGATAGATACATAATTTAAACTATTGTCTTAAGCTGAAATAATATTAGTATTTAATTACTTTAGGTACCAATAAACTCTCAAGCACGATCAAGAAAATTCATTACAAAAATGTTTTTTAAGACAGAGGAATGAGGAACTCCATTTAGCTTTTTAAATTATTATTTAGGTGTTTTTTAATAACTTTGGGGATAGTTTTTTTGCCTCATGATAACGGTCTCTATTTGAAATGTTATGAGTTCCATAGGATTTGATTGAAATGATTTCACGATAGTTTTCAATCTCTTAACACTGCTCCACAATTTCGGTGCGATCAGAACGTATGTAATCAATCCAGATAAATTTTGATCCGTTGGATTTTAAATTATTTTTCAAAAACGTTCTTTTGATGTACGAGTCTGTCAGCGTCGTACCATCCATAAAGCCAGAAAAACTATGCCAACACCAATGAAAACGTACCATTAAAGAAAATATTTTTTTTTGTAAAAATACATTTCCCGCTAATATCTAAATATGTTTTATGTTACAATCTTTCTACACTGATAAATTGATTCCATTTGACAAGTTTACACTTTTTATTTAGTGGATGGTGTAATAAAATAACAATTTTTAAATATTAAATCCACAATATTAATAACATTACACAGAGTCTACTTTTGGTCATAGATCAATGTACGCCGCTGGTAACCGTACACAATGGAGCTCTTTTTGCTGGAGTTCCTTATTAGAAAACTTGTTGTTAATTTGATTAGATTCTATTTCTAAAAATATTGTTTATTTGTATTATTTTATTATTATTTATTTTTATTTTACCTTTGTGAACGTTTGTTATTTATACGAGTAAATGATTACTAATATGTTAACTTTTTTAAATTGAAAAAAGTGAATATAATTAAAATTAACTTAACATTAGTTAATTAACTATTTTTTTCCTTTATGGTACCATCTAAGTTCCATTGAATTTGACTTTTTTTGTTAACACATTAAATTGAAACGATACAAAACAGTGATTCCAAGAATGTCACGTGAAAAACATTTTCATGGTCGATAAAAAAACTACTAAAGAACAAATTTTCAAAGTGGCATAAAGTAAATTAGTCGTATTAAGTAAATGAAACACGTTGTTATAATCCCTGATAAAGCTTGAGTTAAGCGAAACCGGTTGGTGAAAATAAAATATATCGGTGGTTTGTAACAAAATGTTTCATTTACTCAATACAATGTCAAACCACATAGTGATTGTTTCTTATGAAAATATTAAATTAGTCGTTATTAGAATGTGCATGTTGGAAATTCTACTATCTACATAAGGAAAATTAATTATCATATAATCAAAATGAAACAATCAAACTTTGTTTAAACATAATTATAATTATTATATGACCTTTTTGTTGTTGTTAAATTTATATGAGAACTCATGTAGTGTCTGTGTATGGGTAAAACGGGCAATTTGGGTAATTGACTGTTATCTTTACATACCTCCCTAATCACTGTATTTTTTATTCATTCCTATGTTCTAACAGTAATATATCTATGTAAAACTTTACGTAAAAGTCCGATGGGCTTTAAATAAATAAATTAAATAAAATATTAATAATAAAACTATTTAACCCAAAAGACTTAATTTCAAATCCAAGAAATCTAATTCAACGCAACTGAACTCTCGATCGAATAGTTTTGCCGAAATCATCGCCACGTCTGACCGTTAACATGCAAATCCTAATTATTTATCTCATAACTCACCTCTGGTTGCCCACCGCCCCCTGCCCCCGCCCCCTGCCCCCGCCTCCCGCCAGCCGCGCCCGACTGACCCTCCCCCGGCGGACTCACCCCACCGCTCAAAGTGCCCCGGGTGTCGGTTGGGGTGGAATACATTCGGCATAAGACGTCCGACCTGCTTCGTGCCATCTTACCCCGCCTCACCCATCCTGTGTATCTGTAAATCTACAAAGAGGGTGTTGCTTTAAAATAATTCTAAATATATATGGTACTTACTTTTAAGTTAAAATGTTCACCACTTTCAAAACTAGAACAATATGATGGAACGAAACTTTATACATCAAAGTACATCATTTTTGATACAATTAACTGTACACCCCCCCATAATACACACTTTGGGGGTTGGTAACCCATGAAATACCGCGAACGATTTATCTGTAAATTATATACGGTTAATAATGAAAATGTATAAAGTCTCAATAGACAATAATCCTCAAACTGTAATATTTAAAATTCTGTTGGAAGGTGTTGGGATATTAGATAAAACGTTCAAAATTGCTTTCACCGGTTTTTAAACCGTACCTGTTTTCAGAAATTTTGGGAGACCTGTGAAACTTTATACATTTCCTAACTATCCGTATAGATTTAACAGATAAAACAGTTGTTTTATTGCTCGAGTTAGCAACCTGCAAAACGATGTATAGGGTCATTTTTGAGTCCTGACCTTAAATGTACTAGAATTAAGTAAAAATTATCACGGGTACTGTGGCTCATCTAATCAATCGTACTAAAAAAACATGGCTTAATCTATATTATCAATAGTTGTAACGTAAGGATAATAATTTTCTGTTAATATTATGATTTAAGAAACTAAAATACCTTTTTTGCAACCTGTGAATTTCTTAGTTTCATGTAAAACTTTTTCTTCTTCTAAAAATGTGAAACATGCAACATGGCATGGATATTTCAAAGCTTCGTATCTCACGACAGGGATAACGTTGCGAGATGAAAACAATTGCATTGACCTAAATAATACGTACAGTAAAATCTGTGTAAACTTCTGATACTCTACTATGAGCTCTTAATTTATGATTTTTTGCTTCTTTAGTTAACACACGTATATTTTATTTTTCAGGTAGAAACAGTTGAAATGAGTGTAGTGATATTAACGAGCAGTTAATTTTGTTATCTTGGATAAATTCTAATTAATTTATTTCATACCGCTGCCTGAACACGATGTAGCCAAGCAATCATTTGGCCGTGTATGTATTCGTTGAATTAACATGACACAAGGAACTACGCCGAGAAATGTCTTGGCATCGTAGCCCCGTAGCAATCGTATCCAAATATTATTAGGTACGTGCGGTAATGTACAGCGCTACGGTCTACGGCATTTCTCCTTGGCTCCTCGGCTCTCTGCTGCCCCGGTCGTACCTAGATTAGGTATGGCGCTCGGTCATCTTAGGATGTGTTTATCCAGATGTATTGCTTTGAGAAACTGGAATTTCTCGACTTTGATATTCGTGCATTATTAGGCAGGTACGAATACAAATTAATTTAGAATCACGGTTAGAATATCTATTAGAGATTTGATGTTTATACATATCTAGAACATTTATATTATTATTTAAAAGTTTGGAAATGATTGATATGTTGTATATTGCTCCTGAAAAAAGTCTCACAGGATATCAAAGTATTTTGCGTCAGTGAGGAGAGATTTAAAAGGGAAACTTTATTGATTCCTCAAAAAATCTCTTGTCATTAACGCGGTCTTCACAACTGTCTGAAATTTAGAAAAAAATCTCTTTCTTCGTACCTTAAATTTTGTAAATCATTTTGTCTTACAAATATATATTATATATATGTAATTTCTTATAAGTATTAGATTTATAATATGTAATGTGTAAGAAATTGAATAAAAACATTATTATTATTATTATTATTAACCGGTTAGTGGCTGAGTTGGCATCGCATTTGGGTCTCACCCAGGTGTCGTGAGTTCAATTCCTCAGCTGGCTACGTCCTCCATCACGATACAACCAACATCTTCGCTTACTGTGATGGTAGTAGGAGATTTCAAATATTGTCAGGTTATTCATAACCCGGGAATGTTTGCCTTTCTTTAAAAAAAAAATAATTACTACGGCCATCTTGATTTGTTTCGAGTAAAAGTTACGCTCAGTATCAAGATGGTAAGAGGCCACCTTCACCATTAGCATGTTGCTTGAAATCGATTTATCTATTCTTAGTGAGAAGATCTGAATAGCCAGGTACTTTCGCCAACCTTTAGCTTCCATAATGTGTCCGGATGTCACAGTTCTTAGCAGTTGGAACAATTCGCACAACGTATTTTTTCACTAGAATAAAGATTTTATATTACTTATCAATTTTTAACCCGATTTTTTTTAGTAGAACAACGTTCTTAAATTAAAACTAGATAACATTTTCAGTTTTCGAATAAAATTATTTCATTGAAACACTGTCGAGCCACATTTCAAATTCATGCGAGAGGGTGACTTACAAGAAATTGTTCTAACAAAAATTTCCACCCTCTCTGCCATTGTCCGCAACCCTTTCCCCTATGATACCACACGGCCAACTTCTTGGAAGGGTGGAATGCTTACCGACCACGTGACCAATGACCACGTGTGAAGGACTGGAACCAGAAATCCCAAAAATAAATCGCAAATCTCCGCCAGTTAGATCTAACGCCGTGAAATTTATGAATTTTCGAATAAAATTATGTAAACAATTAGATTCCACGACATGCTGTGATATCTCCAAAGAAATATAAAATAATTTAATTGAATCGTTTGCGTAGAAAAAATCATCTGTTACATAATTTCCCTGTTGTCTTTTCTAATGACAATAATTATCTTTAATAGATTCCAGATTCATCGTGTTTTCATATGCCACCGAAAAAAAGGTATTGACAAAAAAAAAGGTTTCTTGTGCTTTCATAGATGGTCAAGAAAGTGATCTTTTAATGTAGTCATTGTGTGCGTGTTGCACATCAATATTATTATGGACTAACTAAAATACCTTCGAACTGTTCAAAGCCACTTCCAGACAGTTTGAAAATGGCTTTGATCGCCGAAAGGGCTGTAACAATAATTATATTGCCACAACGATTGAGGGTTTAGGCTCTCAACTACGAATCCGAAGGTCGCGGGTTCAAATCTCGGCGTGCGCAAGTAAATTTTATTTAATTCATTTGTGCTGTTTCACAATTAATTAATAAAAAAAAAAATTATATAGTATATTTGCGTACGTTCCGGACTGGAAGATACTCTGAGTATCACCTGGTGAAAGACCACCATTCAGAATTGAAACGTTGCTTGAAATGGGTTTTAGCCGTCTTTGGTGACCATATGTGAATAGCCAGTTATTTACCCACCTTCCTCCTGCCCTTCTCCTTCTTCAAAATTGGGGATGCCATAGTCTCACTGACTCAAGGCGGTTGGGAGCAATTGGGACTCTTGTGCGGTATTAATGTAAAAAAAAAAAAACTAAATTACTTGGAGACTTTAATAATAACGTTTAATTTGATTTAGTTCATATTTCATTTTTAATAATTTAATGGAGTTCTACCAATTAAAACAATAGCGATTACTAATTTATATAACTTAAATACTCTTCCGAAGTATTTTGTTAATTTTTTAATAATTGTGAAAATAACGATGTAATATTTCTTAAAACGAAAATTGTAATTTCCAAGTCCCATACCATCATAATAATGAACTTGAGAGCTAAAATTAGTGGAAATTAGTCATACTATTTCTACAGTGACAGAAAAACCATTCCTTATCGAAACGTTTGTTTGATAAATTGTTTGATATGGCTTTAGTTGTGTTTAGTGACCAAATCTGAATAGTCAGGTGAGCACTTTTCAACAATCATCTCCCTCTTCTCCTTCCTTTCTCTATTCGTTTCAGCTTTATAGCGGGGATTCCATATGAGGACACTCTGCCTTTGGACAATCGGGAGACACACAATAAAAAGGGTCGCGTTAGATTAAAAATTCCAAACAGAAAAACTGTGCTATTTTTATGACAATAGAAGTCACACCATTCAAGAGTTATTTCCACTTAACACAAATAGATTTTCTTCTTCATAGCTAAGGAGATGTACTCGTACATCGTATTATCATATTTAATGAGCTGATTCAAAGTTTTGGGAACATGTTCCAATAGTTCGTGGGTCCATGCATATTCTTAACATACTTGAGAATCTTCATAGCGAGAGCTAGCCACTAGCCAATAGTACCGGTACTCGTAGTGACTGGCTCTCTGAACAAACATTTGATCATGACCATACACCCTCTTAGGGGAAGGTTGGCTTTGCCGAATTTATCAACCCCTATTTAGCATATGGAAATAGTTTCAACGGTAAAGATGTTTGCATACGTGGTCGGCAAAGATCGATCCCAAGCAAAACAAAATACAAGTACATAAATATCTATGTAGGTATATTGTATTCCTTGTACATACTTAAAATAGTTATTTGGAGATGTTTATATATTTGATTGTGGTTTAATCAAAATATTTCCCATTTATTTTATTCAATTTCTTGTATTTGCTTATAGAAACTAAATTTTACTACGAGACCTTGGCTTTAATTCGTATTCTTGTACGAATACGAGTATTCTTTAAGTTTAAATAAATTAAAAAATGAAAAGTCAATTATCTAATTATGGTCTCAGTATAATTCAATACGCTGTTTTCGTTTTTTTTTCTATTTGGACAATAATAAAATTACACAATATGTAGCAAACATTTTGTCATTTTTTCTTTGTCTATTGAAATTTTAAAGATTTTTTTTTGTTATGTTATTGGCTTTCACCCATTAAGGGCGATCTCGGCCATGTATAATCAGTTAGATTTTAATTGTACAGATTGTTCTTAAAATTAGTTACTTTTAAACAAGATATAATATTTGGGCAAATAAAATTGAAGCAGATAAGTTAGATAAGTTAAACAGTGTAAATTTATGTGTTTTTAATCCCCAATGACTTAAATTTTAATGCCATTTTTATAAATGTATTTTGCTAATAAATTGTTAATTTGGGGGAGTTGAGACTTAGAAGGCAGGGAATACTGGTAGGGAGATCAATTTTAAGTTGTACCAATTCATGCATAAAATTTGGAAATTGGTCATCGATAGGACACTCAAAGAAATTATGGTCCAGAGTGTCCTCTGACCCACAATCACAGTAAAAAATAATCTTATATATAAAAATGAAATGCCTGTATTTGAAGTACCAAACCTTCTGAAACAGTGTACTTTGGCGAAATGAAATATTTGACTCTTTTTACACCTTTATTTTCTAAAGCAACACAACTAATTGAAACTCGCGACGTCATTTCCACCGTGTACAGATGAAAAATTTTAACTTAAAAAATTATTAATTTTTTTGTTGAAATCTACTAAGAAACAACATAAATTCCCCGGCGAAGCCAAATGGTTAAAACTTAAGTGTATAATTAATAGAGATGTATGTAAACTTTCGCCAATCCTCATGAGGGTGGATTTTTTGAGCGTTCAAAACGTAGAAGACAAATGTAATTCTTCCTCTATCGCTCTCTCCTATCGGTGGTTCCTTACATTACCTTGGAAGCGAATTGGAGGAAAATCTTTGTCAAGTCATTTATGTAATGTCATCACCACTAGATCTCAAGACTAAGGGTTACGTCAAAATACAACACGGCATGCGTCGTTCCCATACCTCTAGAATATCCCGTCCGGCGTTATCCGTCTGCGTCCGTCCAGGTTCTTACCTGTCCGGATTTCGGTACCATCCGATATCCAACATCCGACGTCCATTCCTCGCTGACCGAGCTATCGGAGCTATGCCAAGGCATGCGGCCGCGGGTGGCATCTACCGGACTCGCCGTGGTATGGCATTTGTAACGAATTCTTAACCGCCAAAGTGTATTCATTCTGATACAGGAATGCACGCTCGGTATGAACACGATGTGATTATTAATTTTGCGAATGTATTCACATGCCTGCACACGAAAATTAAATACGGTACCTACCTACCTTCCATTTGTTGTATATATCTATATATTATAAATATGAGCGAGTGTTGATTTGTTTTTTATACAAATGTACAGTAAGTTTTATCCGCTTGATGAAATTTTTCACAATAATATATGGATTATTTCTATTGCGCTGTTTTCGTGGGAAAACCATTTCAATTCACCTTCAAAACAAGAGAAAGTCTACACGAGATTTCTAAAAACCATCTCCATCCCCCTTTCCCACCCCTTAATGCAGAATTTTGGTAGTTCTTGATGAAATTTTGTACACTTGACGTTCAAAATAGAAGGTAAATTATTAGGTAGTAGTTGTGGTAGGGGTAGGGGTAGGGATAACACATCACAACCTCAAAACTTTACTCCTAACTATTTATAACCCCCGGAAGTGCCGGGTACTTCACAAAATTAATTATAAATTATTTTTAGGAGGGCGATTATTTTTAACGCCTCAGACATCCTTACTAAAAATCTCAATATCCGATGTACTTGTATAGCTATAGCTTCATCCCGACAGTCCACACATCACATATTGCTGATTCCCAACTATCAAACGAAGCCATCAAAAGGACAAAATGAAGTCTATGAAATCAATATAACATTTATAACACCTCATTTTAAAATAACTCAAATGTAAAACCATTATATTTACCAAACAAAAAAAATTACTATAACCTTCCAATTGATATGCACTGTAATAATGATCAATCGAAACAAATGGATGAAATTAAACTCTTCTTTTAAAAAAACTTACATACGTACATATTCTATACGAAACATTTAATATATATGAGGGTAATTGAAATATTATGTACCTACCAAACTAAGAATCGTGGCTCCCTTAACAGACACAAGAAATCCCCTTTTATGATAAGGTATACACGACCAAGAATAATACCCTTCAATTAAATATTTTGTAAAATACTTGAAATGTAACTTATAAGAGATAAAAAATGTTGACTATAAAAAATTAATAATATTGACTATAATAGTATATTCTGATCGCTCCATCATTGTTCAAATATTGCTTGATAATTGTTCTCACTTATCTAGCTCATACGTCGCACGTCTCTGGAAGCCAGGACGAGCCTTATCAACGCCAGAAAGGTGAGCTCAGGCGTCATGAAATTTCAAGGGCACTATTTTCAGTCCGCAATATCATTTACATCATCAGATATCTTTGAAATATCTATCAAAATAGAGTATTGAGAAGATGTCGCTTGTATCGTGGTGGAGGACAGCCAGTCGAGGAATTGAACTCACACACGCTATGCCAACTCAGCCACTGACCAGTCGGTTATGTTTGGTTTGGTTTTATAATGTTTAAAATTATTATTATTATTCCAGTAATTAAGTTTCTGTGAATACGAAATTCTATCTGGCACTTGTTTTCCTCTGGGTATAACATGTTGCTTTTATACATCAGAAGGAATAGTTTGGCCCATTGAATAAATACAGCACACTCCACTGCATCACATCAATATTAAGATCCGTTTCGTATATTCCAATGTATACTAATTCCAGGCGTGGGTAGGTGGGTATATTTAATATTATTATATTAGCACAGAAGGGTAGTTTACAGTTTACACCCTTAAGGAGGCACGTATGGCTCGGAACGAGGGTTCGGGTCAGTCCTCGGA
The DNA here is from genome assembly GCA_022606495.2 of Halesus radiatus. NCBI lineage: Eukaryota > Metazoa > Arthropoda > Insecta > Trichoptera > Limnephilidae > Halesus > Halesus radiatus. The sequence goes on from JAHDVE020004239.1 coordinate 48,092, forward strand.
TGACCTTTCAGCTAGCAGTTATAAATTAATATGTTACGACGGCTGAAGATTCGTTAAGCGCATATTTGGGCGAGGGGTTCGGACATCTCTGCCGAGGGTCGGACTTTCACCCCCCAAACACCCCTTTCTTACGTAGGGAGATGATAATACCTCTGACCATTAATATTACGCACTAGACAAGGAAATACGTTTAATCTGGGGCTATTGTAAAAGAAAGATAAAGTTTTTAACGGACAGTTTATGGGCATATTCGTATGAGAAAACGGTTCAAAAGTAAAATAGCCGTACCAACATTAATTATTATATTAATTTGTAGAACTTAATTTTATTTAATGTTTATTTTTATTTTATCTATTGTTATAAAATATTTAAAAAAAATAGTAATGTCAGGAAAATATTATTACGCGTGACAACTATTTCACTTTCCGATGGCACTATCAAACTCTTTTGTCCTCTAAAATGTTTTCAAAATAAGAATAAAAGGAATTTATTAATAAATAGATTAAAAATTACTTTGTATTCACCACTTTATTAATATACACATATCAACATGTTTCGAAAGCGATGCTTTCTTCATCGGGAATATATAGTCTATATATTCCTGATGAATACATTAATAAGGTGGTGAATACGAAGTAATTTTGAATTCATTTATTGATAATGACGCCACAAAGTGAATATCAATCTTTTGAAGAAATTACAAAGGCATTAATTATATTTGCTTTTTTTTAAGTCGTAGAATATTTGAAAAGGAATGTCTTTTATTACATCAAATGATTTATTTTCAGATTTACTTCACGTTTTCTCTAAAATTTACCTTTTTATGAAAAGTACGGGGTTGATCCTTGGTTTTAACAGTATCCTTATCGAACGAGGGGGAAAAACAAAAGAGGCAAATCATTCATCCACCGAGTTGTAGAGCTTTCAAAATATAGATATACAAGGAATTAGTTGTATGTAAATAGGACCCTAATTGAGTCATTAAAATAATAGTTTCAAGCAAATGCGAAATTTTGCTCCTACGGACCATAATTGAATGAAAATTATTTATCCAACATGAACAACGCCAGATTGCGGAGGTGATTAAATGGAACATATATTTATTTATTCAGTTCTGTTTATTTACAGACAATTTTCATAATATAAGTAATTATTATATATAATGATGTATATGTACTGTTAATTATTAACATATAATAGCGTATCATGAACGCGTCACTAGGAGAACCTGTACTGAGGTGTTCACGTGTTATGATATAGTATTATTGTGTAATGGATATACAATTATGTTTAAGAATAATAAAAATAAAATAAAAGTATTGTAAAAAATATAAAAAATGATGTTTGATTTGGTGTAATTAAGATATGGAAAAAATGTGTTCTTTTTGATTTTATCTAGATCGAAATATATAGTTTTATTAAATGTGTTGGTGTATTCTCTCTTGTTTGTTTAAATATAGAGGCATGTGATTACATAGTTTAATTGCATCGTATTTAAAATGTCTTTGTTCGTGGGCTATATATTTTGATAGGATACTGAGGGTGTAGTTTGTTGAAGATCTTGTAAAAATATTGATTCTTTTCAAAAAATTGTTATAATGGAGACAATGTTGACCACACAAACGTTTGTTCTGCGCAACTTTCCGGAATCGGTGGGACTATGGCATCCCGATTTATGGAATTTTGTAAGTATTCTAAGGATTCTGGGAAGGAAAGAAGATAAGGTAGAGGAAGGTTCGAAAGCACCTGTCTAATCAAAACTGGTCGCTAAACACGGCAAATACGTCTCTAAATTCAGGACGACATCGTGAGTATCTAGTACTCTGAAAACATTTTAAGAACTTACAGTGGGTGGCCAACACATTAGGCCCAAGGATATTTATTTTGCATTTTTTTAATATTTTGATACTTTTCATACAATTATGATAACTAAAGTGCAAAATAAAGCTTATATTTTTATTCCCTTTTTATTGTTTAATAAAAATATAAACAAAAATTAAAGTATTTCATCCATTTTCAGGTTATAAAAAAATATAAATATTTTGGTGAAACCGCGTTTATTGGCAATCACGACTTCAATAAGCGGTGGCATGTTTGAAATGGATTTTCTTATGGCTTCTAGCAACTCTGGATTATGGTGTCAGATCCTGTTGATATATTCTCTAAGATCTGGGTGGGAGTTATCCCAATTTTTCGTTTTATAAGACGATTTTAATAGAATTTACTTAAAATAGAATGCACTCATCATATCATAAAATACACTCAACATATTTATCTATTCATTTGTGAATTTAAACAGTTTAATTCTAAAAAAAAAGAGTATGGTCCTCATGTGATTGCCACTCACTGTAGATCAACAGTATGGGCTCCTACCTACATTCGACCTTATCTGTTTACCATGGGGGAGGGGGGTGTTTTTTAGATGCCGTGTAGACATGAAATTGGCCAGTTGATTTAATTACCGTCAAAGGGATTATTTTCCTTTGTACACGCATCGAACTAAAAATGAAGTATGTTAGACTGGACGACGGCGCGACGCAGGAGTGGTCCTACGACAGTGGAGCGACTAGGAACTCCCAGGACCCAGGCAAACTCGAATAAAAAATAAATCTCTTATCTTACAAATTTTTCTATCAATTGTAGATGGGAGGCTTAAGGAGAGGAGAACGTGGAGCCGGGACTTGAAGGGTTTCACAATGTAGGATAGAGGAAACACAAAAGGCAGGTTCTTACCGAACCACATAGTTGAGCACGACGACCTGTTTTCTTGTGGAAAGTGTTCACTTTTGATGAATTTAGGCAGGAATCTGCTGTGTCTTCTCATTGAAATACCCATATAATTGTCTTCCCTTTTGCAATCCTTGCCAAGTATAACATTAAAATTAACGTTTTTATTTCAGGTACCTTTGGATTTCGTGGCAAATAAATTACCAAAGTAAAGGGTGGGGTAAGATTTGTACAGATGATTTTACTATTGATTCCGTTCGAAAAGGATTTCGCCGATGACGGTGACAGGGACTGCCATATTTTTATTGTAAATAGTGTTATGTAACAACAGAAAGATCCTAGAAAGACTCTAGGTACTCGTCAACAACAACGGTAAAAACGACGCGAGCGCCACGTTTGCCATAACGGCAGCCTGCACGCCCACGCGCCGGCCACTTCCTTCTAACCCGGCTTCCGGATCGCTGCCTCTTGTCCGCGGTCTACGATCCAGTCAACTGCGTCTCTAAAAGAGCGCACTAGAAGCCATTTTGGTAGCCGCAAATTGTAGCGCCATATTACCATGCATGCTGGGATAACGCCCACTGTGCGAGATGCATTAGCATAACCACAGAGCACCGGTACATGGTGACTCTCTCGTAAATGTAATTTAACTTCAGTGTACTGATGTCCTAGCCCGAGACTTCCACTAGGATCCTTTTGCCGCCACGATTATGACTGTAAGCTGACTTTGTATTTCCTCTTATGTGTTGTAACTTATTCGAGTCCCCATTATCATGCCCGTTTAGAGAATATCAGAGACAATAATCACCCGTAACTTCCATTTGAGGTTAGGCTAGCTTTAGATTATTGTAGCATAACTTACCATGTATGTACCTTCCCTTGAATAAACTCTGAGTCTGAAAGCATTTAGTAGATTCATTTGGCATAGTATTAGAGTCCCCGACCTCAATTATAAGACTGCCCGTCGGCCTACAGTCCTGCAGAGGAGCTTCTTGGCCTGCCGAAACTGAGCTAGTCGAATGTCCAGAGCCGAGCTCTCTGTCAAGACACCACCCTCGGGGTAAGTCTAAACCAATGAACTGTCTCCCGTAACCGCTCTTTCCCAACCTTCCTCCTTTCCATCGCCTTCCCACATCCCCACCTCCAGTTAAATTCTATTTATAACACTGGCGCCCAATTCTATTTATAACAATATCAATCGTCTACATTTTAGTCAAGACCAGGGTAACCAAGATGATCGGTACCACAATAGTGATAAAACTTCATGATCTCTGTATCGTCCTCGTACAAGACCACCATTAAGAATTTAAACGTTGCTTGAAATAGCTTTAGTTATGTTTGGTGACCAGCTAGGTACTTCCCCAACTTTCCTCTTTCCCAGCTGCTTTCCCTATCCACTACCTTTTGCCTCACAACATACCCCACTGGCTCCAGACGTTTGGGAGCAGTTGGGACTTTTATCCTATAATTTAGTTCACATAAAAAAAAACACTTTTTTACTCTGGTCTCTCCATATTGAGAAACCTCATGCAGGTGCCCACGGCGTCCAGTAGTTAATACGCCACCACTGCCTCCGCGTTCCCCTCCCTTACACGATACAACATGAAAGAGCCCTGAAAGAGGTTGTAATTGATTCTATTAGCTGGTTACCGGAAGTTTGGGGCCAAACTTCATTAAAAGAGTTAATTGTAAAAGGGCACTTTATTTTTTAAACTGTCCGTGTGAGGGGAGGGCCGTCCATTGATAAACATGAATTATTACTAAAGGTGGCTAAAGAAATTGTTCGATGGATGGGCACAATAAAATTACGATAAACTTATTATTTCTTAGATGACCTGTGTGAGATAAAACAATTGAAAAAATGGTTTATCATTTTTACCGACGATAGAGTCTATCTAGTATTGAAGATAATTTGTTTTCTGTAAAGGTGAACATTTTTCCAGCATTTTTATGTATTTGCTTCTATTCATTTTACTACACAAATAGTATTGTTTGTGTATTGCTTCTATCCATTTTACTACACATATAGTATTGTTTGTGTATTGCTTCTATTCATTTTACTACACATATAGTATTGTTTGTGTATTGCTTCTATTCGTTTTACTACACATATAGTATTGTTTGTGTATTGCTTCTATTCATTTTACCACACATATAATATTGTTTGTGTATTGCTTCTATTCATTTTACTACACATATAGTATAGTTTGTGTATTGCTATGAATTGCTTGTATTTCGTTTAATAGCATGTTTAAGAATAATTTAATAATAGCAACTAAGGTTACATGCAACAATACAAATAATTATTTTATTTAATGACAATGGTAGTGGCGTGCATATTGGCGTGCAACCAAAGTTAGGCTGCGTGTAGTTTTTCATTTTCGGGTATAAATTGTACAATGAATGTTCGCAAAATGGCCATTGCATTATCGCCTTCAGCTGATTATTGTATAATAAACAGAATAATTAAGCGTGTATGTTCCTGACCTATTTTATTGAAAAATATGTTTTGATCAGAAATTTGCCACATTCAAAAATTATTTTTATTTTTCTTTTTCATTTTTGTTTGGAATGTTTTCTTAGGGGAGGCACAGCTCTTTCGTGTTCATGGAGTGTACGCCACTAGTAAAGAGTATGGTGTTTTGGTCTTAATAATTCAAGGATAATTTCTGTACCTTTTGTTTTTATCCACACCGAAACGTTATATTTGTTTATATTTATCGGTGTATTCTCTGTGGGTTGTTTCAATGAGGTACCTATGTGATTATAAAGTTGAATGGCGTAGTGTAGTTTGATGAAGATGTGGTTATTATTGAGGATTGGAATTGTAAAGGAATATGGAGATTGGATTTGAAGAGTGTAAGTAAGTATTGGGGATTTAGCTTAAAGTTGTCAAATTGACTACGTCTTTTTTTTTTTAGATGAATATCGCACAAGAGTTCCAACTGCTCCCAACCGTCTGGAGCCAGTGAGACTATGGCATCCCCAATTAGAGAATGTTGTGCGGTTGAAGGTAATGGGGAAGGGAAGGAGAAGGGGAAGAGGAAGGTGGGGAAAGTACCTGGCTATTGAGATCTGGTCACCAAACACGGCTAAAAGCTGTTTCAAGCAACGTTTCAATTCTGAATGGTGGTCTTTCACCAGGGCGATATTGAGAGTATCTTCCACTCCGGAACGTGGGCAAATACACTATATATTATTTTTTAAATTAATTAATTGTGAAACAACACAAATTAATTAAATAAAATTTACTTGCGCACGCCGGGATTTGAACCCGCGACCCTCGGATTCGTAGTCGAGAGCCTTACCCCTCGACCATAGAGGCCGACATAACTTAATTTTGAATTTGACGCCAAAATACCCATCCAGACTGAATGACATATATATTTTTTAAATTAAAGGTTTAGTAAATATCTAGTACGTATGAAAAGCATTTTATTTAAATTTTGTTTTAAAATATGAATTACAGGCCAGGAAAAAATATCAATATTCATAATTAGAGGTAACTTAGAAAATTAATTGCGGGTTTACTGTATTTAAAAAAAAAATCATATTTACTATGTAAATATAATTACGTAAATAAAAAGACAATATCAAAACATTAAAAAAAAGGTTTTTTCTAGTCGATATTTTAAATAATGTACGTCAAATTTGTGTTCCAACGTAAATTGGTCGTTTATAATTTAATTTAAAGTCCACCATAATGCTTATTTTATTTCATTATATCTTCGAAGCAAATGAGGTAAAACGTTTTTTTAAATCACCATTAGCCCCCAAATAATTGTTAAAGATGCCTCTAAAATCGCGAAAAATCAATTCCTTTAATGGCCTATATTTCATAATGTAAAACAAAAATAAATAAATTACTTCTATTCCGTACTAGATATTTACTATACTTTTTGATGAAAAAAAATCAGTAAAAATAAAATAGGTGAGTATTTTATTATTTAGCCGTTCCTCTTAACATGTATCATTTTAATAGAGTGGAAAAATCAGTCAATATCCACAAAAAGTTTTGCACATATACATCTTAATTTTATCAAAATAGGTCATTATTTGCATTCTTGAAGTTTAATAATACCCCGCAATGCGAAACAGCTGTCACGACAGCAGCATTTTACATCAACCAACCTAAACCATACAAAGCTCGCCTATTATAATCATATTTTTATCAAGGGAGTTTTTATACGTAGGTCAGGTCTATACATTAACGATCGTTGCCTCGTGCCCGGCCGACTAGCCCATGATATAGTATTTAGTATTTCTCCGTACAATGGGTGTAGTTGTACCGTGTACCGCGTTTACCATAATCCGCCGGAACGCTTCCGTTAAAGTTTCCGCAGTCCGCGCGCAATGCAACCAAAAAGAGTTGTGCATATTTTTTTTGTTTGATTTCCGGTGCAAAATCAGGGAAATATCACTAACGAGCAATTAAGTCTGACCCACCCGGTACACGGCGGTCTAAAAGGAAATATAGAAACTGTATGCCGATTTTCTGACACAATCATAAATGCCAGTATTTTAAACAATAAAAATAATTCTTAAGTGGAATGCAGAATGACTATGACACTATGAAACGCACTTGTGATAAAAAATTGTATGACCGTGTTAAAAAAGTGAGAAGAATAGAAGGCTGATGTAAGCGACATGGTTAAGATTAAGAAAGGGAAGCTTAAATGGTTTAGGCATGTAGAGCGGATGAATGAGAAAAAGGAGTAACAAGACAACGCTAAAGTTAATGGTAGAAGAAGTTCGGGATGCCAATTCCCAAACCAATACGAAATTCAATGCTCAAGTCAATATCCAAGTTAATGCCCAAGGCAATGCTCAAGTCATTGTCCGAGTAAATGCCTAGGTCAATACCTAGGCGTATGCCGAAATCAATAAGTCAATGTTCAAGTCAATGTCCAAGTCAATACCCAAGCCAATGCCGAAGACAATGCTCTAATCAATGCCGAAGTCAATGCCATTGGAAATTTAGGTGACAATATTTTTTTAATAACTTAGAAGATAACTTACAGATCTTATACCATAACATATACTGTATGCTTAAAAAGGAATAAAAACCCACTCACATTATTGAATTTCAAGTTCACATGAATACAGATTATTTTGACATCAATAAAATACACATTTCCTTACCACCCTCCACAAATGAAAAGGCCTGCCCCGTCAATTGGAAAAACGCAATGTGATATAAACTCTTGGGTGAAGCCGAGGTCGGGAAGGGAAGAAAGGGGGGTGGGAAGTACGGGGGTTGGAGGGCGTATTGAGAGGGGAAGCTAAACTTCCTGCAAGTTGCTCTGGACGACGTTTAAAAGGTCCTCCGAGTATTAAAAGTTCACCTTCTATGTTATACTTTTGATTTTGGTGGTGTGTACCTTCTTGTATAGCTGTTGAACTAGGAATAATGTTTTTTTTTAATAGTATAAGGGGTGATGAAGATAATTTGATTTTGTCTATTTGTAGATACATATTTTTTTTAAATGACTTATATTGGTTTTTATGCAGAATAATTCACTTTTATAAGTTTATAATTAGGGTAGGCATTAGGAAAAAAGCTTTTGGTTGGGATTACCTAAATCACGCCAAATATCCATATAACCGCTACATTTGCGCATATTACAAGCCAATTAATGGATATGTTAAATTACGAAATTTTCCCGCTAAATAAACAAAAACATATTTTGAAAGAAAGTCAGCAGAATACTCGTATTTTCATTATTTCGTTAGTAAAGTACTAATTAATAGATGTACCTGCTAAACTGCTACATTTTCTAGAATTGCCGAAAGGCACTGCTTTATAGACACTGACACAAACGAGTCGTTCCTCGAAGCGCATTACGCACACATGTATGCTTTTCATGTAAAATATAGTCTAACTAACTAACCATCACGCTGTTTCCCCGCAGGGGTAGGCAGAGAGGACGGACCGCCAAACAACTCGATCTTGGCATACACTTCTTGCTTCATTCACTTTCATACAGCGTCTCACACACTCTCTTCTGTTATTCCGACTTCTGACATGGCCCGACTCAAGTATTTGATTCACTTGATCGTGCCATGTCTTTCTCGGACGTCCTCGACTTCTTCTTCCACTCACATGCCCAAACCAGCTAAGCGTCCTTGATTTCTTGATCTTGCTCACTACGCTTATATCAGCCTTGTATTCTTTACGAATCTCAACATTTTTCACACGATCATACATGGTTTTACCACACATTCGTCTCAGAGATCTCATTTCTGCAGCATTCAGTCTACTTTCATACTTCCTCTGCCAGTTCTATGCCTCACTGCCATACATCAGGGTTGGTATCAGCACTCCATTGTGGACTGCTAGCTTCGCTTCTTTGGACAACTTTTTGTTTGCGGCAACCGCGTTCAGTCCTCCGTTAATGGAGTTTCCTGCATTCACCCTTCTTTCATGTACTCCAAATTTCAATATGATGTGCGTCATTTTGTAAAGTTAGTACATGCCTTATAATGAGGTCGTTCAGTGCGGACGCTGCAATTTGTGGTAAGTATTAATTCTTGCAATAAATGTTAATACATAGTTTATAATTTTTGTATGAATACCACACAAGAATCCCACCTGCTTCCGACTGTCCGGGGCTAGTGGGACTATGGCATCCCCAATTGGTGGATGTTGTGAGGCTGAAGGAAGTGAGGAAGGGAAGGAGATGGGGGAGATATATTTTGGGAGAATCTGGCTATTCAGATCTGGTTACCAAATAGGGCTTAAGCCATTTAAAGTAACCTTATGATTCTGATGAATGGTGGTCTTTCACCAGAGTGATACTCCGAGTATCTATCATAGAACGTGCCAATAAATACTATATAATATGTAATGTATTATATGAGGTTGGCCGATTTGCAAGTACGCTTTTATTGCATTACGTTATGAGTGCAGTTGTTTCAGTTTGCAACAAAACATTTTCCCTAAATTATCCAACTGCCTATAGAAAGGGGCACCAGTAACATAAGAAATGGAAAACAACACGTGTACATCATATGTTCTATTTTTATGTAATGTTTTAAATCCCACCAAACACTTCATTTCGATTTGTGACTTGAGAAGTAATAAAATTTAACGACCGGTGTGCAACGACCGATCAATATTTTAAGATGATTAACACATCGGTAGGGTAATCTGTGTAATTTAAGTCCACGATGAAGCAACATATCTCGTTGGTTGTCCCATAAAACTCTCACGGTCGGGGTACGAGCTGATCTCTGTTTACAGAGTCACGCAACGATTCCAATCAGCGAAACGTCTCTATAATATCGGTATTGTTGTCTCGATTGTTGGGGTGTAGTCGGAGAATCAATCGATACTAAATTCTTATAAAAAAATTAACATTTCGTCGAATAGATCATGGAGAAAAAATCTTGAAAAAATATTACCCTGCATCATTTTGGACAAATGTGCTTTTTTGCAAAAACGTTATTATAATAGTACTTCATAATATACTATTATGCAAAATATAATGTTTAATTATGAATTATTTTTATTGACATTTAAAAACCTCATTGTAATATTTAATCACTGAAGAAAATAAAATTAACAAACCTAAATGAAAGATGAAACCGGACAAAAGGACAGAAACTAAAAATATTTCAGTCGCATCTGGGACTCGAACCCACGTCTTCTGCCTATCCGGGGCAACGCTCAACCGACTTAGCTAATGAGACAAGTTCAATTTCTGTCATCTTCATCGATATCATATCTCAAATTCAAGATTTGTGAATATTATTTTCCATTTTTAATCTCATATTATTGGCAGCTATTTTTATGATGTTTACAAAGTTCTACCCGAACTCAATTGCAAACTTAAACAGTGTCTCGGATTTACATCCGAATTTTTATTTATATGAGACATCTATGGACTTTTTTATAAAAGTCTAAAGAATTCAATTTTAAATTATGAATTATTTTCATTGAGATTTAAAAACCACATTGTAATATTTAATCACTGAAGAAAATAATATTAACAAACCTAAATGAAAGATGAAACCGGACAAAATGACAGAAACTAAAAATATTTCAGTCGCATCTGGGACTCGAACCCACCTCCTCTGCCGTGATTAAAAAATATAATGTGTTATTAGGAGTGGATTATTGACAGATGAAAATTTATTTCAACATGACAATTCAATACAGATGATAGACCATTGATATATAATCAATGGGCTACCGAACTTGGGTTGCTAATTGAAACATACATTTTAAGATAATTTCATCAAAAGATTGGTATTCACTTTGTGGCATCATAATTAATAAACGAATTGAAAATTACTTTGAATTCACCACTTTTTTATTCTTTATTGTATAATATTAATTATATACAGTGGGAACTTATACCCGCTAAGCCACTGCAAGTAGCTTGTCAGCAGGAGTTTATTTCAACAATATAATATAATTCAACAATAAATACACATCATCATACAAATGTAGGGCAAAATTAGGATATAGAGGCGCATGCATCTTGTGATCAATGTACATAAGTTGGAAAAAAAAAATTGGAACCCCATTTCAGTTTTGTTATTGAGATACTAGAGTCCGATTTTATAAAACCAATTTAAACAATATTATAAAATTATCAATATCATAAAAAATATCAAAATTATAAAAGTACCAATATTATAAAAATGTCAATATTATAAAAATATCAATTTTATAAAAATATTATTATTTAAATATATCATTGTTATAAAAATATCAATATTTAAAAAAATCAGCATTATAAATCAATATTACAAAAATATCAATATTATAAAAATATCAATATTTTTAAAATATCAACATTTTAAATGTCAACATTACAAAAATACCAATATTATAAAAATGTTAATATTATAAAAATATTAATATTATAAAAATATCAACATTTTTAATGTCGAAATTATAAAAATATCAATATTATAAAAATACGAATCTTATAAAAACACCAACATTGTAAAAAAATATCAATATAATATCAGCATTATAACAACATTAATAATACAAAAATATAAATATTATAAAAATATCAAAGTATCGGCAAGTATTACATAAATTGTGGAATAAAAAATAAAAAAAATTATAAATAAAACATAAAATATTTGTTACCATCATCAATACACAAGGTTACTTTCCAAAAGCCAACACTTTAACATCACTGAGAATTTCATCATAGAGCAATTGTTTTTAAATTCGTACGGCAATTTGTTAAAAAAAAAATGGTACAATGTATTCAAGGGTTCGTTGACCATATTTATTTTGAAATATTGGCACTATCATTCCTATATTTTGTGTGAAACGTTTATTGTGTACATAATATATACAGATCAACATGTTTCGAAGCGATGCTTTCCTCATCAGGAAATATAGTATTCTATATATTCCATAACATATTCAATAACTTATGAATCTATTGTATTAACGTATCTTCCAACATGGTTTTTTATTTATTTTTTTTTACTTTAAATTTTTTTTAATATAAATTTACTATTACGCTATGATGTACTCCTATGCCTACTAAATATATGTATTGGAGTATATAAAACATAAAACGAATAAAATCAAATATCTAAGATTAATTATCGATACAAATCTTAAATAGAAGGACTAAATATGTCAAGTTGTTAAAAAGATTAGAAAATTAATATGCATATTTATAAGAATAAGAACATTTTTATCAATAAAACACTTATATTTAAAATATTACGCACTGACTAAATCTACTTTACAATTCGTCCGTTAGTTGAGGGTCAGCATATAATACTAGCCTGAACCCTGTAAACACTGATATGGTTAGAGAGTACGTTGGGGGCCAGTGATAAAGAAGGCAGTTAAGACACGTTGGAGCGACAATGATAAAGAAGGAGATGTGGCCCCACGTTATGGCTCCGGTGATAAAGAAATGGGTGCTGAAAGACGGCCCCCAAGTTGGAGCCAGTGATAAAGAACCACCCACGAGGGCGTCAGTGATATGGGGCTAGCCCCAACCTAGAGACATGTTAACTCACTTCAAGGCCAAACACGGGGCTGATCTCAGGGTTCCACCAGGTTAGCTCAGCTGGTAAGGGCATCTCAGGTCTTGTCTCAAAGTCGCAGATCGGCCGCAGCCTCATATCGGAAAAGGTAACTAACTACCAATGAGAAGATGCGTGCTTTTTAGACAGGGTTTATTTTACAGGGAAAACATTTACAGGTAATTACATACGGGGTTCAAAACAAGGGGGCAGTATCTAATCTAATCTGAGTCTCGATAATCTCTCTCTCTGGTGAATCTCAAATCGGGCATGTTATTCAAAGGGCACAGTTACTACAGCAAATAAAGGGGGGTGAACGATCTGCTTACATAAGTTGGACATCGACTGGCGTCACGTTTCTTCAGCGTAAAAAGTGTGATGTCTAGGGACTCTGGATCTCACACGTACTACGTAAGGCAGGACACTGCGAGTTAATGCACTGGTCACTGGCTTTAACATTTAGGTTAATGCAAAGACAACAAGTTTACAATGTACTGATGCAATGGCGGCAATAAGACGCCAGAAAACTACGCAGGGGGCCGGCGAGCCCGAAGGGCACGCCGTACTACCTCACTGCTCGGCTGCCGGAATCTAAGTAAGCGCAAGATGACGTATCGCCTTCTTACTCGCCGGGGCTTCGTGTACAAAGTCACGTAGGCTACTTACAAACGAAAGTTTCGTCGTTGTGTCAAATGTCAGGATCACTGCCGGCATATTTTCGAGAAAGTTCTAGTAACTTCTTTTTAAACTGCTAGATTCTACTATTATGTTGTAGCTGATCTTGTTACATAACAACACTGTAAAAATACTGATCGTTAAAATTATATTAAAGGCCTCCATGGTCGAGGGGTAAGGCTCTTGATTACGAATCTGAAGGTCGCGGGTTCAAATCCCGGAGTGTACAAGTAAATTTTATTTAATTAATTTGTGATGTTTCACAATTAATTTATTTCAAACAATATATAGAATATTTGGGCACGTTACAGAGTGGAAAATACTCTCAGTATCGCCCTGGTGAAAGACCGCCATTCAGAATTGAAACGTTGCTTGAAATGGCTCTTAACCGTGTTTGGTGAGCAGATCTGAATAGCCAGGTATCTTTCCCCACCTTCCTCTCCCCCTTTTCCTTCCCCTCCCCAATACCTTCAGCCTCACAACAGTCCCCAATTGGGGATGCCATAGTCTCACTGGCTCCAGGCGGTTAGGAGCAGTTTGGACTCTTAAAAAAATATATAATTTAAAAAATAAAACAATAACTTTGTTTTACATCACTTTTATTTATACTTAAGCCGACCGGGTTTCGCTACTACCGCAGCTTCTTCAGGGCAGTATACAACTAAACTATGAACTAAGATGCACATGTGTTATAGATTGATACAAACAGGCGAGTGAAGGGCCAAGGGTGGGAGATCAGCAGGTACCTGCCGACCAGGAAGGGTGTGTACTTTGTTTATTGGGAATAATTTAAGGATTGGACTTTTATTTAAATATTTCCTAGATATATAGATTTCCTCCTTATACAGGTTTGTTTGTGTTGAAATATGGAGGAAAAAAATAATTGTTAAGTATAATTTTCTTACAAATTGTTTTCGTTAGTTTTTTTTGATGAACTTATTTTGCTATTGTATTTTTCAGATATATACGTTCAAACACCAAATAATTCTTATCTTCATTGTCCGTATAGATTATTTTTTTTTTATAAATACGTAAGTTATTTTATACACTTGAAGCGATTTTTTTTATATGTTTTAATATTTGTCTGTATGTCTTAGATTTTTTCGAAAATTACTAGTCCAGTTTTCCTGGAAATATCACAGTTTATTCTTATTAGTGCCGGGAAAGTTTAGTAGTAGTTTAAATGAAATCTAATATGTAAAACTGTTGATATAACGTTTTAAAATTAGTATAAAAACATTGAACCCGCCATGTTGTATTGAGGTTAGCCCATACATATATGACTCAGGTTAGCCACAGATTACATATTCAAAAGAAGAAGGTTTGTTTGGGTAGAATATTTTCAAAATGGAAAACACAATAAAGTACCCACTTAAGAAGTTTTTCATTTGGAAAAAAATAAATGTTTGCAATGCAAAAAAAAAATCTTATTGTTTCTTTGTTTCGAGATAGTAATAGTCATCATAAGGCATTACTTTACCTGACAAATCAATTATGGCACCCAAACGACAAGCGAGAATTCACAACCTCATAACTTTATTATAAATAAAAAAAATCCCGAGTAAGGCCGGGTACACATCAGATAGTTGATTATAAAATAACTTACTTACTTTCAATCGCTTTTTTTCTTTCGCTAATCGATTGTTCTTCTTGTATGTTTACTTCGTGTTTCTCCGGATACAGCTTTTCCCCCTTCAGTAAATAATGTTGTAACTTCGGATGTAAAATGATATTTTTACTCTTTTTTAAACAAATGATTTCATAATCATGTACTTTTCTCATCACTGTGAAAGAGCATTTTAAACATTATGAATAAAACATTTAAATTGCATACATTAGATTTTCAAGAAAGTATCTACCTACGAGTACAACCGATTGATTCGTTTCCCGGCTACACCCATGACCCCGTCCCAATCAAAGACCGCCCCACAGAAAAATGTATTTACCGGCCATTTGGCCGTAATGAGCAGATATTAATCTCGATATTTGTTTATCCATCCCGCCAGGCCGTACCCGCTGTACCCAGCTGCCGCGTGCTCGCTGCTCGTGTGGGCACATCCCAAGCGCCCGGCCGGAAGAACAATGGCCCGCCTAGCGATGCGAGTGTGCCGACCGTATGTGAATCTATCTGCCGCGGGCTGACGGGCGCATTTTAAAAGGTAACGTCATTGAATTTTATGCAGTGGTCGAAATGATGGGAGATTTTTTGGGAATTAAGGTTTATAAAATAATTTTTCGGTTATTGGTGAGGTCTTGCTTCTTCCGTAAAAGTTTGCTATATTATTTTCTTTTCTAGTTAGGTTCTGTGACATTATTTCAAAAACAAAGTGTTTTATTGTGAAAGCTATTCCACCTGCAACAAGTTTCAATTGAGTTCTATTCCTCGGCTGGCTAGGTCCTCCATTACAACACAAGCAACGTCTTCCGCTTGCTGTGATGGTGGTAGGAGATTTTAAAATATTGTCAGGTTATTCGTAACTCGAAATGTTTGTCTTTCTTTAAAAAAAATATTGAGACAAACATACCCTTCGGACAAATCTCGAAAAGATGTTCTGAAATCTTATTTTTTTTAAATGCTATTTGGAAAACCATCTTTTATAGGTACCAACTCTGTTCTGATCGCCGCCCTGCTAAGCTTTGTAGATTCTGATGAAGGTATACTTTATGTATTTCTATTATATGTATGTTTCGAGTTTATACATTTATTTAAGTATGCTTTTTTCCTTATTTATTAATTTTTGTATTTTCACATATGTATTTGCCCTGAAAACTTTGTAAAACATAATATTACGTAACAATAATCAACAGTCCCACGATGAGTTGAATTGATAACTCATGGGAGTGCAACATCGTTGTACGTCTTATACGAAATAATGGAAGCAAAGTACATATGATGATCTTCGAGTGCGCTGCAATAGCAGTCATAGAATATTATTTATTTATTTTTTTTAATTTAATGTAAATCAAATTTAATAATGTTATTATTAAGTTCTGCAAAATACAATATTTTTAGTTGTTATTATTGAGACGGCTGTTTCGGCGTCGCAACAACGTCATAATAACAACTAAAAATACTTGCAGAACTTAATAATAACATTATTAAATTTGATTTACATTAAATTTAAAAAAAAATTAAATGGAGTTCTACGAATTAAACACAAAAACAATTAATAGAATATTATTTTGACTCCCGCGCTACTGAAGCGCTTCTTCGATGTTGAACCCACAGATTTTCCTCCCTTGAGTTTAACATTGCTGTAGCGTAATAGTTCGAGTATCATTTTGTACATAGTACTTAGTACACTGTCGATCATTTTGTACATAGTACAAAATGATCGACAGTGAATAATTATTGTTATTAATCACGTTTGCATTGAAACTCGGTGAAAACATTTTTTTTTTAAATTTTTGTTTTCAGTGTTTTTTTAGCACTTATTTTGACCTCACTATAACTTCACTAATCCAGAATTGGCCAGTTGCTCTGATATTGCGGTGGTGAACTTCCTTGTCATCGCGTGACGAGCCTTCAGATCGAAATACCTTCGGCCCTTTCTTGTTCCCGTGACAATTGGAATTGGATCGGGTAGGACGGGGTGGGTTCAACAATTATGCATTTAAGATGCCAAAATAGATGTATTTCATGGGATTTAGAGATTTTGATGATTTTTTCCTCTCAACAACTTATGGTACATATTTCCTAATAACTAATATAGAATTTATAGATAAATCATGTGTGGTATTGCTTGAGTTAGCAACCGGCAAAACTATATTTAGGGCCATTTTTGAGTGTTGGACTCTGGAAGCTGGAAGAATCAAATATGTTTTATTATCGCCAGTTTTAATTCAAGACTGAAATGGTTAAAACTGGAGACTACTAACACCAGGACTGTTGTAATAAAGTTTTGGAGAAATGTTGTCACATTCATTGTATGCGTTGTCATAAAAAAACAATCCAAAGATATTGTTATAAAGTTCAAAATTGTTCAACCAAGACTGCCAATGGAATCAAACAGGGTGTTTTTTCATGGCAGAAAAGAATGCCATTGTGCCCGCCGTTTGGCCCGGACAGGGGGCAAGCGACCTCTGATCACTGAAGAGAAAAGCCGATAGAAGTGTTTTGTGGGTGAGTGTGATGAAATTGAACAAACATTTTTATGTGTCTAATTTCTTTGTTGAACAGATAATCAAATTAATTTTCCTGGATTAATTTGGGTGTAGAAGTTTAACTAGTGGTGTCCTTTTGTCTTGCTTACTCCTACTACTTACTGTTATTAGTGAGAAAGGAACAACGAGTATATACGTCCATCGTAAATGAATATTCGGAAAATTTTACATTGTGTCATCATGTATATATATTTTTTTTAATTCTGAAGACAAACATCAAGTTTAAAACATGCTGTATGCAAGAAATGCATTTGTATGGGTACTGTTTCGCGTCTATTTTGGTTGTGATACCTATAAATTGGCGACATTAGTTGTAAAATATCAATTTTTTTTCTTGGGCATTGAACAAAAAATGCGTTATTTTAACAAACTCTGGATATTGTTTAAAGGATACGGATGATTCAGAGTTTATTTTTCTGATTCTGATAATCGTACTTAAGCTGCGTAATGTTCATATTTTCAATAATAATCATTATTGATTGTAACACAATCTAACACGGCACATTCCTAAACGGTTCGAACTCGCTAAAACGTCATTATGGTGTAGAAAACGCCACGCTGGTAAGACGGCTGTCAGCTACGTTGGCCGATGTGACGTCAACAACGTCATATTCACAAACACAAATGAACACGCCATTATGGCGGCAAATCAAAAAAGGTAAATTTTCAATTTCTGTAGAAAATTCATTTGTCAACATAAAAATGAAATAAAATGCCGTCATCATGATATTTTTTTAACAATAAAATAGTGAAAATCCTCTTAATAATATTAATTTCATAGGTCCTGCCTGAGGCCTAGAATCAAAAGGGCGTACATTGTAAAATGGCGACATCATTTTTCTTTTCAATTAGTATAGATTAGACGTCTAGGGATTATGTGTTCGGTGTCTCTGAGTATGAGTGAATATAATAATACGATGCACGATTAAACAAACTATTCATATTATTATTCTTAGTGCCGCTAATGAATTACCCATCGGTTTCTTTGTAATCAGCAGGGGCGTAGCCGAGGCGAACCAAGGCTGGTAAATAAAATTATTAATTTGTAAAGATTTTGTACATAATTGTACTTTCTGCATTCTGCTGTCTTTAAAAAATATTTAAAAAAAAACTTTAATCTTCGTTGCTTCGTTATTCGAAAATCCTCATTAGAACATATATTCCACCAACCTACAAATAAAGCTTTTGGACAAAGAAATTTACAATTTCTCCATAAAAATAGCAATAAAAATCATCAAAAATTTAACCGACTTCAACAGAAGTATTAGGGGGAACGGCTGCGCGGCCTCTTTCATACAAAACTGAATTTTCGATTTGAGGTCAAATTTCTCACCCAAACCAAAGGATTTTTTCAATCAAATGGTATAGCAAATATCTAGTACGGGTTAGAAGTATTTTATTTATTTATGTTCTAAATTATGAAATATAGGCCATTAACGATTTAAGGGACAAATTTGGCAATTATTTGGGGTTAACGGTGATAAAAAGTACCCCTTATTCAATGAAAACATAATGAAATATAAAATTAAAAAGTGTTAAAATCAGCATTATGATAGACATAAATTTAAATTTAAAATGACTAATTTACGTTGGAACACAAATTTGCCGTACATTATTTAAAACATCGACCCGAAAAAATGTTTTTTAAAGATGTAAAAAAAAAATATATATTTTATGTAATCATGTTTACATAGCAAATATGACAAGCGCGTACGGGCAGACCAACACCAAGCGTCCCGTCACGCCGCCATCACCAACAAAGACAAAAAAGATTGGAAGAAAGGATCAGTACCCCCGGCCCTCGTACTCACCCGTCGCCCAACTTCACATAACTCCTATCATTTGTATTAGCGTCTTGCAATATATCGTAAGGAATAAATACAGTTGGCTTCTTTTTTTCAATTTAACATGTATGAAAACTTAGACCAAGCAGTATTTAGTTTTGATAATTTAACTGCATCTCTTTATATGTTCTATAAATAATGTGTAATGATAGCCTGTCCAAAAAAAAGTCATAGATGAAATATAGGAATAATGTAAGAATAGGAAGTAAGATTTGTACAGCGCCCTTGAGGTGATTTTTCACAAAAACGGCGGTACAAAAATCATCCGATTATTATTATTATTATCATAAAACAATAAAATACATCTAATCCGTACTAGATGTTTACTAATTTAAAAAAAGATCATTCAGTTTAGGTGGGTATTTTGGCCTCAAATCCAAGATTAAGTTTTGTATGAAACAGGCCGCGCAGCCGTTCCTCTCAAGATATGTATGTGTTATAATTTTCCTCTTGTATATTTGCTTTGTATTGTTTTTCTTTTAACTATGCGTCTATCTTATATTTACATTTAAAGTCACTTTACATGTCTATACAGAAAAAAAATCACCTAATTTATAATTCCCATACAAAACCATGTATAATGTGACCTCGGAACGGGGTACCCCAGTCAGGGTCACTTTATTTTAATATTGTGTAAAATTACCTTTTCAAATTTAAAAAAAAAAAAAATTGTGCACAATATTCCTTTTTTACGCCTATACAATTTTTACTGATTTAAATAAACATATAAATATTGCCTATTTATACAATAATCTTTGTTTATAAACCATCACTTAAGTCGTAAATCGATACTATATGTATTTTCGTAATGAATTACTTTTCCTAAAAGGGAGTATGTAGTAAAGGTTAGGTTATTCGTGTATTGTTGCAATTTTTTCAAATTTCACAACATTGTTTTTTATTTATTATATGGATTGGATAAAAATACTAATTTAAAAAAATATTTATCTATGGATTAATTTTAATGAATATCACATACACCCGTGCACAATTTAGGAATGTCTTGGCACAAAACGTTTGTTAGCGAGTTTGGTGCGGAATGCACCCATGTGTCAGATTCCCACAGGCGGCCTTTGATCGGGCCGCCACCCTCAGAACAAAGTGCCGCTTGGCAGGGGCGTAGCCTATAAATAAATAAAATCACTGTTAACTTACCTAGACAATTTTTTTGGATAAGTTAGAAATATTTTATAGTGAATTTGAGTTAGATATGATATATTTTTTAAACCCGTTATAGGACAGTCAAATTTACAGGTTTAGTTCATATTAACCGTTAGAGTGCGGCCCAGCGCCATTGCACTGTAAGGTTTAGTTACGTAAATTGCGAACCAGCGCTATAGCGCTGCAATTTTTAGTGTGATTTTTGTCATTCTCAGGAGAACACGTGTTCAATTTGAGCGTGGATCGATATTTTTCACCACGTCGGAAGTTAGTTTTATTGCGGATGATCGTAATGTATCAAATCACAGCGACACTACGGACGGCGAGACCTTTGTTCCCATAAATGAAGACAGTGACAATAAAATAAAGTTTATACTTTACTTGTATAATTTTAAAAAAAACATTAAAATTGATTAATATTTGTCAAAGTTATTGCATTTTTATTGAATACAATACTTTTTTAATTTAAAAACCCGAAATATCTGTAGCAATTTATGTACTTGCAAAATAAGCAGAGCACTAAAACGGTTAAGTGCCATTATACAAAAATAGAAGGGAATAAAGAAAACTCAGTATAATAATAAACATAGTGCAGATAAATCAATTATGCATACCAGGTATGTTAAGTACAGCGCAATCATTAATACTAGCGTTTTGCCCGTTGCATAAGTTGATTTAATAATATCATTATTCCCAATGAAATTTTATTACTTTATGGTTTCAAAGTTAAATTATTTACTTGTTTATAAAATACATGATAACAACAATTGATACTTGAATTTAGTATTCCCTACTGTAAATCGTAATTTGGCACCTACGATTTAATATTTTGGTAATAATATTATTTTTACTTATTGTTTGTTACCCGCGCCTTGACCAGATATATCGACGTATTTCAGTAAAACCAATCGCACGTAATCTCACTCAGTCCAACCAAACCTAATTTTACCTTGCCTTACCATACCTAACCTAACCCAATCTAACCTAATCTAACCTAACCAAAACAAACCAAAACTAGCGCAACCAAACAAAACCTATTCAAACTGTAAGAGTAATTAAGTTGGGTTAGGTTAGGTTAAGTTAGGTAGTCGTGCTAGATGTTTCTTCTGTTTTTCGTACTTTTAATGACTTTATATAACTTTTAAAAAGTGTGCCGATTTTTTATTTTTTATAATCTAGTCCCAACTGCTCCCATACGTCTGGAGCCAGTGAGACTATGGCATTCCCAATTGGAGAATGTTGTGAGGCTGAAGGTATTGGAGAGGGGAAAAGGAAGGTGGGGAAATACAAAAAATATTAAAAAAAAATATATATATATATTTTTACTATTTTATTAGGCAGTATTAATTTGTTACATATTCTACATGGACAACAGATTTGTGCACTTATAATTTTATGCAATATATATTCTATCATAATGTAAGCTGTTGCTTGTACTTAGGGCAGGAGTGCTCGTTAATACAAGAACAGTATCGTGAAAACAAATATATAAAAGAAAATATAACATTTTTCAACTAAGGAAAGTTACGACTACGGAAACACGAACAAAAAAAAACAAAACTCTGTGAAAAATTATTGTTTTACAGATATAGTGAGACTGTACAGTGAAAATAAATAGAAAAAAAAGTTTCATCCAAGGAAAGAAATGTATGCAGAAACTTGAAATTAATAACAATTTAAAAGAAAATTAGTGTTTTACAGACAGTGAAACTGTATAGTGAAAATGTTGCTCCTAATGAAATATTAGTTTACAGAAACATGAAATACCAATTTTTCTAAATTACGAAATGAAATGATATGAAATCACATGTACTTTTATTGTTAGCGAATCATGCGACTTTGTTATAGCTATCGTGTCAAAATAATATCAAACAACGTTTGACGTCCGTAAACTGACCGTCATCCATGTCTTTGGTTCAATGCCGCCCGTCCTCTGTTACGTAATAAATACGTTATATCCCGCGACAGGCTGATCACTGATCACTGATCACTCTATCTCGGGGCAGAGATCTGTGATGCGATTCCCCGCAAGGAGAAAGGTATGCAGGAAACAATCGACTTATTTTGGTAGACCAATTTTTATAGGTTTTTAATAGGTTTAATTTCAATAGGTTTTTTCTTTTAACTATGGTGATGTTTGCTTAAATGATAGGTAAACATGGAAATGCTTTTTTTATATTAACTCCAAAGAGGAGGGGGAAATAATTTCCCTCAGGGCCTATGTCATCTTTGGAGAGGCTATGTGGACATGTGGAGGGTCTTTTCAAAGAAATTAAGAAGAGGAAGTTCTGGGAAGAAAAAGGTGTGAGGGATGGATTGGAATCTGGTGGTCAGTATGTTCAGGAGTGACAGACGTATTAATCCATCCCTCCCACTGCAGTGCAAGGCGATGGGTCGAGAGAGTCCGGCTGGAGAGGTGAAGGGGTCTCCCTCAACCGGCCTCTCACGATCCGGCCCATCACGAAGTTGGTTGTTAGACGCATCCGTCGCTAAAAACTGGACAAACCTCACCCAATGCACCCGGGTACATCTGCTAAGTCAACTGCCGTAGCGAACCACTTAAGGTGACCTTTGGTAGGTATTGGTTATCAAATTAATGTTCCCTGGGTGGCGGTACCCATACTCCCCTCCCAAATAATTTATGCAAGGGGGACGTTGACATACGAGTAGGCAGCACTTACAATGAAATAGACATTTTTAATGACACGATTAATCAATTTAAAAAAAGTTCTATTAATATCAAGCTGATAATGTGTTGATGCAGTTTATTAGACACTCAATATAAAGCAACAAAACAGTGTACCATCAGCACAGGTGACAATAAGGAATTACTTTATGTATATACTCATATGTTTTCGATCTTTCACTTGTTTTTAATTTGGTTTAGTATAATTTTTGTACTTATTAATTATTTTTGCTTTGTAAACATGCATGTATGTAAGTTTTGGGCATATTGCCTCTTTCATCTACTTAAATAAAATTAAAATAAAATTGTCAATTTAACCAAACGATAAAACTAAAATATTTTTTTATAAATATTACAAACAACTGTATTTAATGTCAAATTTTGCCCTGCAACTATTTAGATGTGTAATAAAGATGGACATTAACTTCGACATATTTACGAAAATGGTAAAACTCATTAAAATTTAAAATATTTGTTTTTTTAAATTTACTTATTTCGTTAAGGTAGTTTCACTATTTCAATCAAATTTACTACTCTTATTTAGAGAATTTGATTTCGGTGGCACATATAAAATATTAAAAAAATCAGGCTGGCGATTTCTCAATCTTAAATTCGCGATTTAGTGAAGCACACGGATGTGGTTTGCTTTCGCTTTTAGAAAATCTATTTAACTAAAGGTTTTTGTGTCTTATAGCTTCGTCGATTTAATCAGAGATTTCCTAAAAATTTCACAGAATTTGGAGGGCCGTTAACAAAATATACTATCAGTTACTAAGGATGTTTTGTAAGTTCTCGAAAGGTGAATTAAAGAAACCATTTAAGAGGAACGGCTGCTGATTTTTTTCAAAAAAAAAATATAGTACAGATTAGAAGTAATTTATTTATTTTTGTTTTTTAGGTTTACATCATGAAATATAGGCAATTAAAGTAATTGATTTTTCGCGATCTTAGAGGCACCTCTAACAATTATTTGGGGACTAATGGTGATTTAAAAAAATGTTTTACCCCGTCCCTTTGAAAACATAATGAAATATATATATATTTTTTTTTTAATATATTAAAATAAACATTATGGTGGACTTTAAATTAAATTAAAAACGACCAACTTACGTTGAAAGAAAAAATTGCTGTACATAATTTAAAAAAAGTTTTTTTTTTACCGTTTTGATTTCATATTTTTATTTACGTAATCATATTTATATAGCAAATATGATAATTACAAAAAATAATACAATAAATCCGCAAATAATTTTCTAAGTTGCCTGTAAAATTATGATTTTTTTTCATGGCCTTCATAATTTAAAACAAAAATAAATAAAACACATCTCATACGTACTAGATATTGACCAAACCTTTATTAGAAAAATAGGTTATTCAGTTTGGATGAGTATTTTAGCCTCAAATTCAAAATTAAGTAATGTATGAAACGGGCAGCGCAGCCGTTCCTCTTAAATGACTACCTACTCTACCAGGATGTGAAAAGATCGTTTTTCTATTTGAGACGTAGTTGACGTTCGAATATTGTGGAGTTCACACAATGTCATTGGTTCACACGACTTCACTATTTATCTCCACATGATCTGATTTTATTGAAGTTGTTTTCCCTTCGGAGGAGCCGACCCTGAGCTAAAATATTGCCGTATCATGACATCCGATTGATATTATGTTGATCTCCGTATCTATCCGATTTTTTAGACCATCGTGTGCGACGTGAAGTGATCCCTGTCAGTAAGAATTTCAAAGGATCAGTTGTTGTGAAAAAGTATCGTAATTAGAGATGCGCCGAGTACAAGTTTTACCGAGTTACCGAGTACGAGTTTTACTCGGTTTGATGTTTGCCAAACCGAGTACTCGGCCGAATAAATCGGTTCAATCAATCAAATGCTCTGTTTGGGGCGCGAAAATAGGTTTAAACAGGTCCGCGGATGCCCCCGTTGCGTACGACCGGCACGCGGCACTACACCTCCCGCCCCGTATCGGCTAAACAGTTGCTTGTTATTTTTCAACAAAATAGCATTCGGTGCGCGTCAAATTGTATAAATAATTGATAAATATTATTCCCCGTGTACAGAAATTGTTGTTTTTGTTTAGTAACTGTTCAGTAATTGTTGACAAGATGAGTTCACGCAAAATATCGCGAATTTTGAAATTTTACGACGAGATTGAAGAAGATAAAACCAAATTGAAATGATCCTTGTGCAATTATTTGATTTCACGAAGTGGTGTTGGACGTAATGCTTCTAAGACGGCGGTGTTAAACCATATTAAAATTAAACACAAAGAAGAGTAAAAAGATTTACAGAATGAACCTCTATCTGAAAGATCCCAAAATTGCGAGGCGGCTGCTTCAACTTCGTCGTTGGAATCGAATGCAACAAAGGTGCAACAAAGCCTTCAGGAGTCATTTGAGGCAAAGTGGGACATAAATTATTCGCGGGCTAAAGAAATCCACAAAGCTGTCACTGAAATGATTGCTATTGGCAACCAATCGATTTCCATAGTGTAAGGTAATGGGTTTCGAAGATTAATGAACGTCTGAAAGCCGAAATATCAAATCCCCGGAAAAAGTATGTCGGCGAAGTTGCCATACCCGAAGTTTACAACAAAGTGAAAAGTATAATTAAAGCTGTATCAACCACTGATATTTGGACCTGCGTGAACAACTTGCTTGGTTTTCTAAGCTATACTGCTCACTCAACGAGGAGTTTATCCTACAGCACAGAGTGCTGCAAATGCAGCATTATAGAGGACACTACACAGCTGACAATATTCGATCAGTGCTGTCAGACTTATCTGTGAGCTGTGAAATTGATACTGTTATTCATTTATTTTGAGAGACAATCGTCCCAATGTAGTCAAAGCTATCAATGCTAGTCCATTTGTCGGCAAAGGAAGCTACATACATACATACACTGCAATTTGCCATACAAGCTTCTCTGAAAGTTCAAAATGTAAAATACGCTATTGCCTTAGCTAGAAGAATTGTAAGCCACTTTAATCATTCTGCATTGGCGTAAGAAAAGCTGGACATAATACAAAAATAACTTAAACTGCCTGAACACAAACAGAAAATGAATCTAATTCTCACCTTAACCAAATAAGACAAGCATAAGATGATCATGCATTATTTTGGAATTGTTTCGAAGAACTTGCCTCTACCCAGCCACCGGAGCGCGACGATCCTAAAATCCCCATCGCTCTAGAATTGGATCGATATGTACACGAAGGATTGCTGTCAAAAGATAAGTCCTTTCGAGTGGTGGGCAAGACATAAAACAAGATATCCAGAGATAGCACATTTAACAAGAGTGTTTTATGTGCACCTGCAAGTACTGTGTATAGCGAGCGTTTATTTTCAGAAGCAGGTAACGTCTATGAAGAAAAAGGGAACAGGCTGTTACCAGAACGTGCGGAGAGTGTTGTATTCTTACATTACAACTTGCCTTAGCAAAATTTTAAATATTAATTGTTTAAATTCAATTTTAACAAAGGCAACTTTTTAATCCTCCTGTTTTCATTATATTTCTCAAAATATTATATTACCTTAGTTAGACCGAGTATACTCGTCATTTAAACCGAGTTATTCGGCCGAGTACGAGTAGTAAAAAAACGCCGAATATGCCGAGTACCGAGTATTAAACGAGTACTCGGCCCATCACTAATCGTAATAATACAAAATATTAAAAAAATCAAACCAAAATCGTGCACCAGTTAAAAATTGTGGTGTTTAAATGAAAACATTATGTTTTTAGTCTAATCTGACGGCCTCCATGGTTGAGTGGTTGCGATCGTCGGCTATGAATCTGGAGGCCACGGGTTCAAATCCTGCTGTATGCAAGGGTTCAAATCCTGCTACATGTTCTGTTGATACCACTGCTTTTGACATCACATGTGCCGTTTTTGAGCCCGAATATAACCAGATAAGATGTTTTTCCGCTGTTTATCATGCTTTTGGCTTATAATTTCGCTGTTTACAGTTTCATTTCGCTCGTAAAATCATCGTTTGTTTATTGCGACTGGTTGAGAGTTTTGCTTGAAAATTCATACCAATTTTAACGAATTTGTCTACGTAATAATAATCTATACCCCTTCCAACAACAATGTCATTTGCACTTTGGTGATTATTTCTTCAGTTATTCTGAAAGCAGGTGATTTCTAATGATAACCTATTATTTCTTACAATGCATAATATATTTATTTTTATTTAAAGCCATTGAAGTTACACCAAGATTCGTAAAGAATGCAAGGCTGATGTAAGCGTAGTGAGCAAGATTAAGAAAGGGAGGCTTAGATGGTTTGGGCATGTAGAGCGAATGAACGAAGAGAGGAGTGTAAGGAGAATATATGACGCGAATGTGAATGGAAGAAGAAGCCGGGGACGCCGGAGAAAGATATTGCACGATCAAGTGAATCAAATACTCGAGTCGGGCCATGTCAGAAGTCGGAATAACAGAAGAGAATGTATGAGGCGTTGTATGAATGTGAATGAAGCAAGAAGTGTATGCCAAGATCGAGTTGTTTGGCGGTCCGTCCTCTCTGCCTACCCCTGCGGGGAAACGGCGTGATGGTTAGTTAGTTAGTTAAGTTACACCAATATTTCAAACCTATTCAATTTTTCCAACACATTCAAGTTAATATCTGTCTACTCCTGTCACGGACTGTTGAAGTCCGCAGATGCGCAATGCGCATGCCTCTGTTTTCTGCGCATGTGCAGAAAAATGAAAGAGTCTATTAACGCAAGCGATTCTGATTTTAAGGTAGTTCTTAAAAAGTGAGCTATGGACTTTCTTTGAACGCTGATAAATTGTTAATTATTTGCGGATATGAATGTATTTTTACCTTTTGGTACAATTCACCTACAATAGTAACGAGATTCTGATATTCTACAATGTTTTCTTTAATTAAAAGCAGTTAAATTTGAGTATAAAGTTCGCGAAGTTTTTTATGGAATCCATTCAATATCGATTACCGCCCATCGAACCGCTAATCCGATGGCTCATGTGACGTCACACCCAACAAGCCATAGATTTCGTGCATTTTGGTGGGCTTTAAAAAATTGAAACTTTAAAAATTATTTGAACCATGAAAACGAACTAAAAATTAAAGAAACAGAAAATTAAGTTAGGATGACAACATTAATATAAAAAAAAAAAAATTCTACAGGAGTTCCTTGTTATTATAGCGTAATAGCTAAAATGTTCATTTAAGTGAGTATGCTACTCGTGAATATTTTTAATTGTGCTTTAAATTTGAATGCACATATTTTATTTTGTAAATATATTAGGTTAGTTTATTTTGTGTAGATTTTCTTGCTTTTTTGATATTTGTATTTTACATTTGAGGTGAACCTTAACAAAACTGCGCCATAGAAATTAATTCTTATTATTATTATTACTTACCGTAAGTTACTTAAAGTTAGAAATAAAAGGTAATTGTAATATCGTAATATAATATGTATCAACTAAATGTTAAGTATACAGAAATAAAGAAAATAAATAAAAAAAACTACTGCTACTACTACTGTTTTTATATTCACTGTAATCAAGGTATGTAAAAAGGAGAGATTCTAAAAATCAAACTGAATATACTATATATAAAAAAAAAATTTAAAAACAATTGTGAAAAACTAACCAAAATACATATTTTTTAAAGTTTGATTGTTATTTTGTTACGGTATCAAATGTGATGAGGATTTAAATATCTAGGGCTAAATGTTTGTAATTAAGTCCGTAAATATGAACATTTTTTTAAATTCTCTTTCGACGTGGCAAAAAAAAAAACTATAATACAACATAACATATATCTGATATATAGTCCGTATAAGTCAGTGGTGGATCATGTTCACAATACACGATTCACACAAAATATAGGAATGATAGTGCCAATATTTCTGAAAAAATATGGTCAACGAACCCTTGAATACATTGTGTACCGTTTATATTTAACAAGTTGCCATATGAATTTAAAAACAATTGCTCCATGACGAAATTCCCACTGAAGTGTTGGCTTTTGGAAAGTAACCTTGCGTATTGATGGTAACAAATATGACGGTCTCCTCGATTGTATAGCTCCTTGATATCTGCAGTATTTAGGTTATTTTGTTCTTTCTTACATTTTTTATTGAACAAATATGACGGTCTCCTCGATTGTATAGCTCCTTGATATCTGCAGTATTTAGGCTATTTTGTTCTTTCTTACATTGTTTATTGAACAAATATGATGGTCTCCTTGATAGCTGCGGATTTCTTCAAAATTATTTAAGTGCCACTAATACACTAAGTCTATCCACACTGTAACCAAACTGTACTACTGTTTTTTTTTTCAATTTGTTTAATACTTGCTAATATTTTAATATATTTATAATATTATTTAAATCGTTTTTATGTAATTGGAGTCTAGTATCTCTATAACAAAACTGTTATGCTGTTTTCATATTTATCTTAATATTTTTTCCAACTTCTGTACATTGATTATTTGCGCTACATTTGTATGATGATTGTTATTTATTGTTGTATTACATATTACTATTGAACTAAACTCCTGCTGACAAGCTTCTTGCAGTGGCTTAGCGGGTACAAGTTCCCATTATATGTAAATTATATTTTACAATGAAAAAAAAAATAATAAAAAAAACATTGTGTTTTAATTTCATCCTGAAAACCGTCGCCCACCCGACTTTCCTGTAATTATCTTCTTTCCAACTTTGGAATCAGATTATTTAGGGGTGTAGTAATTTACCTGTAATTCATATTGAAAGTTGGTTGCAAGTGCCAGATCATCAGCTGCAGACTCAATTAAACTCATCATGAAATCCAATTTAATCAGATAGTGCCTCGCGTGAGAACACGCACTCGTGCTGCTGTCATGCCTGTAAATCTTCAAATATGTTAATTTAGATATTTGTATCATTTGTTAAGGTCACATTGTATTGGATGGGATACCAGATGGAAGAGAACACAATAACCTTAGGTACTTTTCCATCTCCCGTCGTTTCTGTACAAAGAATCAGAAGCGAGTTTGTACAAAGCAAGTATGTCGAAAGCGGAGCACATTACGCTCGAGTCCTAACAAACGATTACGAAATATACCGTGTGAATCAACAGGTAATGTTACCTTTTTTTCTAGTAGTTTTTTAATGTATCCCGAGGGAACGCTAATATTGAGAATTGCGCTCCAGAACGAAAAATGCCGGAGAAAATGAGACATGTACAAGGCGCATGTATTAGTTATCGAATATACCAAGGCTTCTGGAATGTCAAATGTTTCCTTAATTTTTTCGTCAATAAATGGACATTCACTTTGTTGTAAATACAACATTTGGACAAAAAACTTCTTACACTAAATGGTACTAAGCTCTACAACAAAAACCCACTGTCTTTTAAAAATCGCAACATCCACAATTATTTAAAAAATCAAATAAAACACTAGATACGTGACATAGGAGATCAGAATTAGAAAATATATTAACACCAAATACAGAATAACACCGAAACTGAACTTAAAACACTTCAACTTACAATTTTTTTTCATCAAGCACATTAATTTAACATAATTTAATTTCATATTTTGTAAATAAAATCTAGAGCAACGGAAATTCCAGTGAGTATATCATTATTTGTCTTTTTGCTATTTTTTTTATACGAATACCGCACAAGAGTCCCAACTGCTGCCAACTGGTATGGCATCCCCGATTGGGGAATGTTGTGAGGCTGATGGTTGTGCGGAGGGGATGGAGAAGGGGAAGAAGAAGGTGGGGAAATACCTGGCTATTCAGATCTGGTCACCAAACACGGCTAAAAACAATTTCAAGCAACGTTTCAATTCTGAATGGTGGTCTTTCACCAGGGCGATAATGAGAGTATCTTCCACTCTGGAAGGTGCGCAAATATACCATATATTATTTTTAACCTCTTTGGGCCCTCGGTATCACATACGATACTCAAGATTTATTTCAACAATATTCTTTGCTGATTATTTTCATCAACACAGACCTGAAGTATCAGATAAAGTAGGCATCTGTTTTACCGACTACGCATGTTTGACTTGAACAAACTAGTTTAAATGTTAGCAACTGTCAAGCAAACATCGCGATTTTTAGCTGTCAACATGTCTCGTTTTGAAATTGAAGGTAGGTGGTTATTTTATTGATTATTCTTACACTATTTGGTATAAAATTGAGGTCTACTGTTTTGACTTCAATTGAGTGGTATATAATAATTTATTTTTTGCTGTTTTTCTAGCTAATTTTTAGTTTTTTATTAGAAGTATCATAGGCGATACCTTGGGTTCTTAGGCTAACTTTTATTTTGCTTTTCAGAATTGAGTGACAATGAAATTGAACAAGAGTTGTTACTGCCTATGGACCCCAATGATTCAAACTTGGAATGCGGCTATGGTTGGGGTGGTGATGAAGAAGATGACATGCAAATGAGAAGAGTATTGAGCCCACATCCTGAAGAAATTGAGTCGGATGGTGATTGGAGTGTTGCTGATAATGTCCCTTTACAATATTTACGTTTTGATGGTCACGGTCCAAGGAATTATTGGCGGCACAAGCTGGAGTTTGTTCATAGTAAGCTGTCAGTTGAAGGTAACATTCTCAGCCCGGAGGGGGGAAATGGAGAATTGAAACCTCCATCAGCGTTTGTGGCAAAATACATTGAAGACTCTTTTTTTATTATATATCTTTGCATACAAACCAGATGTATTTAGAAAAAACAGGAAAATCTCTAGATACTGCTGATCATGAAATCAAATGTTTCTTTGGAGTGAGTATCATTATCAGTCTTATTCGTGTTTACACAATTAGGAGAATCTAGTCGTTGGAAGAATAATACTTCTAGCCGCTAGTTAAATAAGGATACACCTAGCCGCTCGTCGCTATTCGATCAAAAGCGACACGTTTCCGCCCGCCATCATTGATTTTGACCAATGAGACAAGGTACGGGACATAGCTTCCGGCCGCCATTATGGTGTGGGCTCGCTAAGCGATCACCCGCCAGCATAACTAATCCAGACAGAGAGTCGTCAGGTGCGGGCGGCGTGCCTTGGGCACGTGGCCGACCGTTATTGCATCAGTACATTATAAACGCCTTGCTACCTCTTCATTGTACCTAAATATTAAAGCCAGTGACCAGTGCAATAACTTGCATGCGTCCTGTCTGCCATTGTACGTGTGAAATCCAGAGTCCCTTGTCTGCAAACTTTACACCAAAGGAATCGTGACTGATGTCGCCGACTGCTCATGTAAGCAGATTTGATTCACCCTCTTTCATCTGCTGTTAATAACTGTGCCCTTGAATAACATGTCCGGTTGGAGATTCCTCAGAGAGAGATTATCAAGAATCAGATAAGATTAGAATCAGCCCCTAGATTCGAAACCCCGTATGTACTTACCTGTAAATGTTGTCCTGTAAATAAACCTTGACTAGAAAGCACGCATCTCTCTTTAGAGTATTTAGTTACCTTTCCCCGATAAAAGGCTGCGGCCGGCCTTCGACTTTGAGATAGGAGATGAGATGCTTTACCAGCTGAGTTAATCTGGTGGAACCTGAGATCAGCCCTGTTTCTGGCCTCGAGGTGAGTTAAACTGCCTTCTTTAAACCAACACCCAACGTGTCCTTCCCCCTTTGTTACACTGGCGCTCCAACGTGCTCTAATTGTTTCTATATCACTGGAGCCATAACGTGGGGACCCATCATCTTCCCTTTGTTACACTGGTCGCCCTCGCGTGGGCTTTTCACCCCTTGTTGCATGCGTTATCCTCGTATTCGACAATATTGGGCTCATCAAACTCGTGTCCCTATAGTCGCTGACAACTCCACAAGATCCAGATTGTTCGCTATTCGGTCAAATTTTAAATTAGTGCATGACAATATTGTATCGGAAAATATTAAAGAAAACGCCTGTTTTTGGAAAATAAGGCCACTTATGCTGCAAAATAGGAGAACTGAAGAAATATCCATCGTCGAACAGATGATCCTCTTTCAGGGCAGATGCTCAAGAAGACAGGTGATCCGTGGAAAATCTAACCCTGTAGGACTTAAAAACATTGTGATGACAACTTTTGAGGGTATCCCGCTAGATTTATTTCTCTACGAAGATAAAGGCACATCAGTGGAGTCTGCCCTGTATCCTTTGCCAGAACAAATAGATGCTGGAGGGCGTTATGTTCTTAAGTTGGCTGACACTTTACCTACTGGCTCCAGAGTAAACATAGACAAATATTTTACGTCTATACCAATATTACAAAACCTTCATGATAGGAGTATTCTTGCAGCTTGGACCATAAGGAACAATAGATTGTCAAAATCTGTAACCTTTAAAACAGACTCACAGCTGAAACGAACTGGTCGTTGTTCGTACGATTGTGTATTAAGGGGAGACGACAAAATTGCCGTTAAATGTCTAGAAAGCAGAGCAATTCATTTTGCTTCTACATCTCAAGCCATTGAACCCCTGAACCAATGTAGAAAATGGTCAAAATCAGACAAATTGCGCATTACTGTGCCGCAACCAGCTTTCGTCCAATCATACAATAAGTTTATGGGAGGGGTTGATTTGCTGGACAGAGTTATATCAACATATGCCATGCGAAATCGTACCAACAAATGGACAATTAAGGCAATATTCCTTGTTTTTATTTTGCTATTGCAGCAGCATGGCTGGAATATCGCTTGGAAGATAATAAACTTCTTCTTTGTAAAGATGTCCTGGACTACTATGGCTTCAAGTGGGGTTTTGCTTGTTATTTAGTGGCAGGATTGAGCCGTTCACGTGAAAGGGGAAAAACTGACCAAAGTGATGAAGAAAATCCACCTCCAGCAAAGAAACGGAGTGAGTACCTTTTCCACTCGTTGATCTTCGTACCAAAGAGGCAATGCACTTACCAATCATGAAGAATAATGAACAGAATAACCTTTCAAAAAGTCGACATCCATAACGTAAAGCCCACTATTACAGAACCTTTGTTTATTGCCCACAATGTAAGGTTTTCCTTTGTTTTTCCAAAGAACGTAATTGTTTCACAAAGATTAAATTTATTTGAAAACTTTGTTTTTGTTACTTTCTAATCTGAAACTGGTTTTATCATTTTAAAAGTGTATGAAAACATTCACTAATAAAAAAATAAATAAATTAAAAACACATTTTTATATATGCCTCAAACCCCAAGTATCGTATATGATACCCCCACCCCCACCTTATTGGTACGTTTTTGAAAAAAAAAACATAAACGTATCTATTTTTCTTTATAGGAAATGGGAGAAAACAAAAAAAATATTCAAAAAATGCCTAATACAGTCTTGGGTCTGAGAAGGTTAATTAATTAATTGCGAAACAACGCAAATTAATTGAGTAAAATTTACTTGCGCCCGTCGGGATTTGAACACGCGACCTTCGGATTCGTAGTCGAGAGCCTTACCCCTCGACCATGGAGGCCGTCAGATTATAAAAAAGAAGATAATAAAAAATAATTTTTAACGTTTTTTTGTCGTTGTTTAATCCACTATTTTAATAAACAAATATTTAGATCTATGAGCAATAATATATTTTTTTTAATTTACCCATCATGTTTTTGAAACAAATCGTTTTTCGACATAAACAGAGGTTTGAAAAATTAGCGTACACGTAAAATTGCTTTACAATTAGATACATTTGAAAAGCTCTAAAATTGAAAGTGTTATTAGTTAATTAAATATTATTGATAGTTTTTTGTTTGTTTGTTTGTTTGTTATAAGATGTTTTATAAATTAATATTTATATTCAGAATATTTATTTTTATATTGGTGCTTAGGCTGTTCGTTGATTTTATTCGAATTTCTGATTTCTAATATAAACATAGATATTATTATTTCATAATAAGTTTGGATATTTTACACAAATACGAGTATTTTTACATTATCACCCAATTATTTACCTTCTCTCACCACTTATTGTTATTTCTTGTCAATGTTTATTATTTGTGCCTGTTTATATGATACCATTATTCAGTATATGTTGTATCCTGATGAAGGAACCACTGGCTTCGATATATATGGATATTACGAAATTTTTAATTAAAAAATATATTTTGTTTAGACGATTGTTTTAGTAAATAAATATTTATATGTTTCAAATTCAATAGTTTCGTCATCAGGATACAATGTATTTTGTTTGATTAATTATTTACGAATTAAATACAACACACACGTTTAAAAAAAAAAAATTAATACCGCACAAGAGTCCCAACTGCTCCCAACCGTCTGCAGCCAGTGAGACTTTGGCATTCCAAATCGGGGTATGTTGTGTGGCTGTAGGAATTTGGGAGGGGAAGGAGAAGGGAAAGAGGGAGGTGGGGAAATACCTAGCTATTCATATCTGGTAACCAAACACGGCTAAAAGCCATTTTCAAGCACCGTTTCAATTCCGAATGGTGGTCTTTCACCAGGGCGATAATGAGAGTATATTCCACTCTGGGACGTGCGCGAATATACTATATATTATTTTTAAATTAATTAATTGTGAAACAACAGAAATTAATTAAATAAAATTTAGTTGCGAGCGCCGGGATTTGAACCCGCGACCTTCGGATTCGCAAAACATTATATTAAACATAACGAGTTTGGGTCATTCATTTAAGAAGTTTTTAAGATCTATCAATGCCCGGCTAAAGATGATTTTTGTTAGTTTTTTGGTTGTTGTAAGGCTTTTACGTATATACCCATATGGAAAAAAACGTTTTTTTTAGGCATAGGAAGTAGAACAGGACTTGAAATGATACGAGCGTAGTAAATGATTTGCTTAATCACTTGTAGGCCGTCCCCGACTTCTGATTTCATTCGCATCAGCGTCGTTTGAAAAACTCCTTTCAATTTCATGTGGCAGTTTAGGAATAAATCATAATTAAACTCATTGAACTACATTAATTTGTGAAGCCAATTTCGTGAGGTCCATCAGGCATAACAACAGACATCACACGGATTAGCACCATCCATGTATGAAATGCTTTGTTTGGTTGTGGGTTTGATTCCGGCCCTTAACGAAACCCCCCCTCATTATCCTGGAATATTTTCAACAATTCTCCTAACAATTTCATGTAGCAGTTTAGGAATAAATCATAATTAAACTCATTGAACTACATTAATTTGTGAAGCCAATTTCGTGAGGTCCATCAGGCATAACAACAGACATCACACGGATTAGCATCATCCATGTATGAAATGCTTTGTTTGGTTGTGGGTTTGATTCCGGCCCTTAACGAAACCCCCCCTCATTATCCTGGAATATTTTCAACAATTCTCCTAACAATTTCATGTAGCAGTTTAGGAATAAATCATAATTAAACTCATTGAACTACATTAATTTGTGAAGCCAATTTCGTGAGGTCCATCAGACATAACAACAAACACGACATCACACGGATTA
This sequence comes from Halesus radiatus, assembly GCA_022606495.2. Taxonomy (NCBI): domain Eukaryota; kingdom Metazoa; phylum Arthropoda; class Insecta; order Trichoptera; family Limnephilidae; genus Halesus; species Halesus radiatus. The sequence goes on from JAHDVE020004239.1 coordinate 84,767, forward strand.
GCATCATCCATGTATGAAATGCTTTGTTTGGTTGTGGGTTTGATTCCGGCCCTTAACGAAACCCCCCCTCATTATCCTGGAATATTTTCAACAATTCTCCTAACAATTCTATCGCAATAGCAGCAAATTTTTCAATTAAACCACATCTCGTTTATTGTGTTCAAGTTTAATTTGTAGAATTCCATTTATATTTAAAGTTTTTTTAAATATTATCAAAGTGTAGAGAAGCCACTTCCAGACGATCTTTTTAAATTATTTCTATGTAGGTACTTATAATAAAACTCATAAAATTTTTTCAATTTTATTACCAACGCACTTATTATTTTCTGAGTAAATTGACCTAAAATAACCTAAGAAACATTTTATGAGTTTCATTCTAAGTACCTAGATAGAAATTATATAAACAGATCGTCTGCAAATGGGTTCTTCAGATAATGCCTTCGGAAGGCGAAACAGCTATTACGCGTAGTAATAATTACCTTGCAGAACTTTTTATTTATTAATAAACCTTTATTTAAAATTGAATAATAGTAGTTACAATAACATTTTTTAAACTTTAAATAAAACACATTTCCATTAAGTTTACTCACATTTCTGGCGATTCTTAACACATCTCTCTGACCCTAAGAGCAAACATACAATTAAGAGCAATTAAACTTATTTTTACACAAGAAGATTTTCCAACAGATTATCGTGCTAGCCGGGGATTATTGGCCAAGATATAGATCATGCTGCTTTTTCACCTCGATTTAAGATATTTCGAAATAAATATTAAGTAGAAAACTATGGAAGTAGTATGAACGATGGACGCATGATCTTCCTAAATAAATTCGTGGGCTGATAAATCAAACTGAAGATCGCGATTTTGAATCAGACTTGCATTGGTATAATGTACAAAATCGGATTAACTTTGGGTATTGTTGTTAAACTATTGAATTCATATCATATGACCTATTAAGGTAAATCACGTTTGGTGTATACCATATATAAAAATCACCTTGAGCTTTCCGAGCAATTAATTGGTTTGGATAATAATATTCGTAAAAAATTAGCTAAAGAAAAATTTTAAAAGGATTTTTTGTTTGTTTTGATTTTGTTGTACTTGCTTTAAGTGAATACCGCACAGGTGTTCCAACCCTCCCATGACTATGGACGATGGCATCCCCAATATTGGTACATTATGAGTGGGAGTGAGGAAGGGAAAAAGAAGAGGAAGATTTATTTATTTTTTTAAAGAAAGACAAATATTCCCTGGTTACGAATAATCTGACAATATTTGTAAATCTCCTACTACCATCACAGTAAGCGGAAGATGTTGCTTGTGTCGTAAATGGAGGACTTAGCCAGCCCAGGAATTGAACTCACGACGCCTGGGTGAGACCCAAACGCGATTGACCGGTCAGTGGCTGAGTTGGCATCGCGTTTGGGTCCCTCAGTCCCAAGTCCTCCATTTACGACACAACCAACATCTTCCGCTTACTGTGATGGTAGTAGGAGATTTTCAAATATTGTCAGGTTATTCGTAACCAGGGAATATTTGTGTTTTTTTTTTTAAATAAAAAAAAATGATGCTAACTCAGCCACTGACCGGTCAGATGAAGATGAAGGTACAATACAAAGATTATATTCAAAACATAAACTAATTTTCCTCTATAATAGCATACATATATTTAACACCTCGCAAAATACTCACAATACTAGAACGAGACGTGCACATCAACTACAAATACTTAAACAAAAAAACAAACGCATCTTTTGGGCGAAAACATTACAGATACCAGGCTATTTAGCTTTACAATTTACTTCCAGCATAATTCAAAATGTCTAGACTTGCATAATACAAAATAAACACATGGAACTGTCTGCAAACTTCCTAAAATTTAGCAATTTTTTGTTTTCCTTATTTTATTATCTCCCGTTAAATTTAGTTTTATATTATTTGTGCAGAAATTTTTTAAAGTAATTTTACATATTAAATTTTTAAATTGTTTTTATTATATATTTTTTTATTGGAATAAATTATTGAAGCTTTTAAACCTCATTGTAATATTTTTTTAATGATTGAAGATTTAACAAACCTCAAAAGACTGTTATTTTTAAGTCTTCCACTTAACAAAATTATTTTAATCTTGAACAATATCATCCACAGGACAGGTGAACTCCAGAGAACAATATATATTCCCCTGTATTAAAAAACATGTTTAGTCGATAACAAAACAACCAAAAAATAAAAAATAAAAAGATTGGAAAGTACCTGACTATTGTGATGTTGTCATCAAGCACGACTAAAGCCATTTCAAGTAACGCCGATTCAATTCTGTTTCGACTATTTACAACTTTGGACTGCCCTGCAATATGACATACTTTCACATCCCTGAAAAAAAAAAGTTTCCATATTCTAGAAATGTGGCAGAAAGTATTTATATCACGATGTACACATTACACATATGTTAGCCATATATATAAAATTCAATTAAAGTTTGTTTGTCCTCGATATTCTCGAAAATTACTCCACCGGTTTCGCTGAAAATAGTACAGTTTATTTTTATTAGTGCCGGTAAAGTTTGGAAAGTAGTTGAATGAAATCCAATATGTAACTGTTGCTATAACGTTTTAAAATTAGTATGAAAAACATTTAACACGCAATGTTTTATTTAGGTTAGCCCATACATATAAATAACACTATGGTTAGCCACGGATTGCATATTCAAAAGAAGAAGTTTTTTTTGGGTAGAATATTTTCAAAATGGAAAACACGAAAACCTACTTAAGAACTTTATGATTTACATGTATTTGGAAAAAATAAACGTTTGGAATGAAAGAAAATATTCAAATTAATGTTTCTTTATTTGGATATAGTTACTTTCGCTGTCAAATCAATTATGGCACCCCACTGACAAGCAAGAATTCCCAACTTCATAACTTTATAAAAATAAAAAAAAATTCCGAGCATGGCCGGGTACACATCAGCTAATACATTATAGATTCATGAATAGATAAACTATTATTTTCCCGACTGAGTAAAGTGTGAAGAATATATTATTATTATGTCGTTACTAAAACATTTAGATTCGCGACGGCTTCATCGATTATGGATACTATAATAAAGCCATTAAGTCACATAGGACATAAGAGGCAAGAAGTAAGATGGTGCTAGGATGGGCCCACCACGACAGAGGGCGGTGCGCGGCACATGAGAGAAATAATGATAATATAAAGCGTTTGCTTTGAGAAAGAACCAGCAAAAGGACGAAAGCAAAATATAACAACATTTGGTTTATTATGACCATCCACATTTTATTTGCATTCATCCTGAAAGATATACTAGGTAAAGGCTGTAACGTTTTCATTCGGATTGTAAAAAAAATCCACCAAAACACATGATAAATGTTCACTAATGGTAAGGGTATTGTGTTTGAAAGGCCTCTCTGATTCTCCAATATGCTTGATGTATGAAGAAATTGAAAACATAGGATATACTCTGACGAGGTGTGTTAAATATGAACAACAGTATCGATGACCTCAAATCCATCGAACGTTCAGAATTTAATTGCTTCAACTGGCCATATCAAGAATCATTTGGTAGACCATGTAAATTGTAAAATATTTGAAAGTGAATTCTTATATAATTACAATTACAATTAAATTACTACATTTGAAAGAATATTGGATATTTGAACGACAATACCTCTAAATAACAAATCTAACAATAGTCTAGTTCGAAGAAAACATAATAATTCAAATAATAAAAGCAAAACAAAAACATAGTTTCTTAACTGTTGGTCGTTGTTATGAAGCAAGTCCCTAACAACTAAGGTTGACAAACCGCCGACCCGGAATTAACCATAAATAAACATTAGTTGTCTATGATAATAATTTCCTAGCCGCTCGGTTTGGAAAGGGGAGGGGGGAAAGGGACCGCAAGGGAGCTTTGGGAAGACAGGGCGGATATTCTAGTTTGGAGAGCCGAACCATCCTGTCACCCGATTCTGCAACCAAAAACTGGTATCGTTCCAATTTACTTACTTATTTATTTCCCTTTTGCTTTTTGATAAAACAGAAATCATTTAAAATCTCTCAATTTCAATCTATCCTTTAATAATCTGAAGGCGTACACAGAAAGGTTAAAGCTTTTCCTATAGCCTTTAGTAGCAGCTATAAAAATATAGACCTGACTGCCAGGTATTTTTAAATAGCAAAAGAGAGTTGTTTTTATTTTGAATTCCCTATTTCTGTTTCTATTTATATGTATTTATTTTTATTAATGTTAACTAAGCGGTAATTTCTAAAATCGTCCATCAACGAACTGACAACATGATTAATAGATGGATATATCCTTTTTTATATTCATCCATCTACCCTGCGGTGAGCTAGTCGGGAACATTCTATATAATAGATCTATTAGTGAACTTTACTAAGATTGCAAATTCAAATGTGCTTACGAACAGGATCGAGAGATGCTGTTTTGTGATATCGTACACGCCAAAAATACATATTCCCATTACAGAAATGTAACACTTCATGGCCACAACATCATTACACATATCTAGGGAAAAAAAAATACTTCAACAGCCTACCGGAAAACATTAGAAAAATTGAAGACGACAAATGCCTAGTGAAAGCGATTAAAGACTGTTCATTGTAAAAATAACAAAATGGTAAAATTATCTTCTAAATTTTTACTTATACATATGTATTCCTTTTAAGTTCACACTTTCTTAAACCAAATTAATTGTAGATTCAATACGTACTTGTTATAATGATGATCGTTCCTCTTCAAAACACAAGAGTCCGCTTCTATAGAAGAGACACATAAATACATTTGAAAAACTGTGATAACAATTTTTATAAGTATTGTTAAGGAACATACTCTGTAAACGGATTAATTGATTAATAAATATATAAAAAAAAAAAACGTAATTTAAAAACAGAAGAGGCAAAAAACGACAAAATTGTGTGAGTCAGAAGCCTCGATTATAAATATTGCTAAAAAATATATTTAAAAAAACGGTAAATGCTTTCATCTCCATTGTTCATTTGCTATAAGTATAAATTTGTTAAAAAGTTTGTCTGCACTAAGCGCTTCATATGTCATGTTTGTAATGGGCTGTTTTAAAATGTGTGAAGTTTCGGTGGCAATATTAATGCGGACTTCGAGTATTATATAGATAGAGTCGTAAGCAGTGCTTGTCGTTCCAGTAGAGAGCCAAGGATTTCAGAAACCTTTTTGTTAAAATCACGTTTTTTTTCTGTTAAACAGTTGTGTATACGTGAAGAATAATTTAGTTACAGTTTTTTTCCATTATTTATTCCCACTGCTTTTAAAATTAATTACACACATTTTATTTACATGCACGGTTGTTTAAATTATAATAGTTAGAAATGGGAACCCACACAGGCGCTGTCTATGTGTGGGTTCTAAGAGGAATGTATATAAATAAAAGTACTATATTAATTATTTTATGTATTGTAACAGCTTGAAAGTACAATATTTAATGAAAGTTTTAGAATTATAATATAAGTAAGGAGAATTCTTTGTTTATAATTACTAAATGTTGAAGTAAGCACAAAGAAATAACAAAGATTTTATAAATGTAATGTTTCAATAACTAGTTCTTTCAGCCTTTTACTTTTTCTACGTAGAAAGATTATTTATCTGTCGTTGGAATTTCTTTTGGTAAAAGGTTAAATGTACGAGGACCAATGAAACAGCTGTGTGTTTGCATTAAATTAGTGTACGATTGAGTAGAATAAAATACGCTATTAGCCCTTTTACTAAAACGATTTTAGTTCTTTTCGAATTTATTTTTGATTTTTAAAGAAAAATTTCAAGGTTTGTAAAATAAATAGTTTACGGATATATTGAAAATGTTTTATTTTTATTATAAATAACTTTTATAATGTGTTGTTAATTAATTGGTAGAGGTGTATTGGAAGATGTTTTTGTTGGAAACCCATTGTCGTGAAAATTGGGCGATGAAACTGATTTTGGGCGTTTACGGCAGGGATGAGAGGTTAATTTGTATTAAATTCCACCATATAAGAAGGTCAATAATAAAAATTACTTGCTACCGCGGTAAAGCCATCTTAATAGTATTACAGTTTCTGTTTCCAGTTAAAAACAAAAAAAATATTAAATTTATCATCAAACCATGCGAGGAATTTTTTTTTGTCAATATTTATAATAGCTTTTATCTTTTACACTGTAACCGTATTATTTTTTAAATTCTCGTTTGGTAATGTATTATTTTTGTTATATATTAATTATTTCGTATCCCGTAAGTTCAATAAGCTAGTTTGATCTGAGGTGAGGCATTTAACGCCAAGCATGACAGACTGCCAGTAAAGCCACAATTCACGGGTGATTGGAATATTACGAAGCTTTCCAACTGAAAGGAAAGCTTCTGAGAACTTTTAACTTCGATTATTTCATTACGCTTATGCCATAATTTTACTGTATACCACATATAATAAAGTCTATCTATCTCATTCCGGATAAAACTTTAAAATGTATTTTATATTATAATGAAGGTATTTGGTATGCCATGTTAGAATATGCCGAATCAATAGCAAAAAACCTCAAACTTGGACTTTCAATAAATTAGTTAATTAATGACGCAAGGAGAAGAAACCAAAATAAGAGGGGCAGGGGGTGAGGTACCGACCAATTTAACTAAAACAGCAACTAAGTACAAAGGTTCATGTTGTTATTTTGTTGTTTTTTTTGTTTGTTTTAATACATATTATTTCAGTTGGTTAATAAAATTTTCCAAAGGCTAATAAGACAATTTGTAATGTTTTTCTTAGTCCTCTTCAATAGGGGTTCCTGTGGTGAGGTGGACTAGGTTTTTTAAAAAAAGCTGTTTTTAAGCTCCTACGAAATTCTTTTCAAGATGCTGGATAACTCCTCTTCCTTGATTTCTTTGTGCCAGGTTTTGATTTTATTTGTGAAATAATTAGGCTTTTCTGTTTTTTATGGCCAGTGGAAGTGAATTATAAAGCTTAGTGCAATTACATATTTAGTTTGACCCTTTTTATAAATGTTTTGTAATTTAAAATCACGCGAAACAAAAGTGGACGGCAGTGACCCAATCTGGTGCCAAAATGGATGTCACGTGACCTGTGCCTTCAGCCGTCGAAATCGTACTTAGGCCAAGTCTATTTATTCTTACGTCAGTGGTATAGATCTACAGAATGACTTAATTGTAACCTTGCGGAAGACCTCTTTTATAAACAATTCATGCAAAGGACAGAAAGCTTACAAAGGAGCTTTCAGCGGTAGTTTGTAAAGTGGCTGTGACCCAACAACGGGATTAACATGCATGTACGAGTATTAAATAAAACATACCGAACAATCGCTGACTTTTGATCAGAACAGGTCGATAATCAAAGCGCCATAATTGCAATTGGCTATCTTGTCGAAAGATGTTAAACGCTGAGGCAACACGCCTTTGTTTCGTATGCATTCAGGCATCGTCACGAGCGCAAACAAATGTTATTGCACCTCGTCTGGTATAGTTTGCTGGACCCAGTGGCGGGGTGATCACTGGAAAGCCCCAAAAATCACCTGGGGCTGATCATCAAAGTAACCGAAATATGAAATGTTTATAAAATTTTCCATTAATTAACTTTTCTTCTTCTCTACTGGTCAGTGATTTAAGTTGGCATCGAGCCTGTATCCCACCCACGGGTTGTGAGTAAAATTACTCGGCTGGCCAAGTCTTCCATCACGACACAAGCAACATTTTCCGCTCACTGTAATGGTAGTGGGAGATTAAAAAAAATATATTCTCAAGTAATTCGTAACCCGGGAATGTGCGTCTTTCTTACCTCTCACAAAGAACGGTATAAAAAAATTGGCGATGATTAGAGAGCCATAAATAGATCCTCGTCAGATTGATTTTAATACGAATATCGTTGGAGGGTGTCCTTGATTGGAAAATAGAAACAGAGCTTTTTCACAAATGAGATGGATAAAGAATTGGCATATTAGAACATTCAAGAATCGTCGAAACTGAAGACTTTTGATGTATTCAAATTTGGATGCCAGAAGACTGAAAAGGATAAAGGACTTTATAAATTAATTGGATTTTATTTCATTGTTATGATAGTCTTGGGCCTTAATTCCGGTTCTTTTTAAGGATAAGGCATTGTCCTTATCCTAACGTTTAAATACTATTTGCTTAACTGCGGTTCCGGTTACCTAAGATGATAGCTGTCATTCAGCAAATGACATTCTTTAAAAATATTGATATTTGCGTAGTTTTAATTAAAGAAAAACTCAATAGTATCGTAAGTGTTGACTTTAAACATTATTAATTTTTTTTTTTTTTATATGAATACCTCACAAGAGTCCCAACTGCTCCCAACCGTCTGGAGCCAGTGAGACTATAGCATTCCCAATTGGGGAGTGTTGTGAGGCTGAAGGTATTGGGGAGGGGAAGGAGAAGGGGAAGAGGAAGGTTGGGAATACCTGGCTATTCAGATCTGGTCACCAAACACGGCTAAAAGCCATTTCAAGCAACGTTTCAATTCTGAATGGTGGTCTTTCACCAGGGCGATACTATGAGTATCTTCCACTCTGGAACGTGCGCAAATATACTATATATTATTTTTAAATGAATTAATTGTGAAACAACACAAATTAATTAAATAAAAATTACTTGCGCACGCCGGGATTTGAACCCGCGACCTTCGGATTCGTAGTCGAGAGCCTTACCCCTCGACCATGGAGGCCGTCAAAATTAATGCGTTGTTTGTCGCGTAATAATGCAATTAAATGTATCGACTTAATGAAACTGCGATGTTTGTAAAGTACCTATGTCAAAAGCCCGAAATATCAGAAAAAGTGATTTCATTTCAAAAACATATAATAAGTAAGTGAGTAATAATAAAGTACACGTATAGTTATGAATAATATTGTCATAATTAAACCAAAAACGCAATAAAAATGAATCATCATTAACGTGTAATCGGATCCACGAGTCAACTTAACTAAGCAAAATGTCTTTAACCCTAAGGATAACGGCAATGCCCTATCCTTAAAAAGAGCCGGAATCAGGCCTTTCATCTCTTTTGTCAATTTTAGAAAAATGACATCTCTCCACATTCATGGAATCCCCAATGGAATCATTTAAGTCTCGGGGTTTTGTAGCTAAGCCACTGTCTGGGCCCATCCGAGATCCCCGCGTCCCGTGCAAGCTCTAGACCTCTGGACGACCCCCTCAGCCAAATGCGTGCTCACGTTCAGATACAAAAGTGTGATAAAACATCACATGAGCAAATTATATAAATTAGTTCGCGGAGAAACTGCGGCGGGCGCTTTCCCTCGGCGCGGCGGTGGAATAGTGTGAAAAGCTTGCTCGCCGATCCGCGATGCCTTTTAATACAGATGGTTCCATTAATATGAGTCACGAGCGTGTAATGGCCCCACCCTCACATGGTCAGGTCGTGACGGCTAAGGCGGCGCAACGACTGCGAGGTGACCAGCCTCCACCGAGCTGATGCAGGTCCTGTGAGTATCTAAGATCTCCTCAGACTTATTCTTAAACTGCAGATTTTCTCGAACTTGAGAGTAGAAGTAAACTGAAAGGAAAGCATTAAGGAACTAATTTTTTGAATATTTTTTTTTAATATTCTCGTCTAACTTAAATTCCGGTACAATGTTCATTTTTTTAATGCTGTTTTCATTGTTAAAATATTTGTCAAAGGTTGAATTTTTGAGTCCGCTAAAACGTTCGACATTTCGCAGGACACGCGTGACGTTATAGCATAGTTTTGACGTTTAACAGTAAGGCAACTCCCACACGGGTCGGTATGAAATCAGCAACTGCTTCCAAAATAAATCATTAATGTAAGTTTTACGACCGTGAGGGATCAATCTAAATGCTATCAGAACCCGCCGACCAATCACAGGGCGTTTGTCTCTTATGATTTTAATTTTTATATAACGATTTATTGTTTATATATGTTGCTCTGACGAATAAAATTATTGATGAGGCTTTTTATTAACCTCTTTATATGTGATTACCGCGTAAGTTACGTAAATGTGCGAAACCTATGAAACTATGACATCTCTAATGCTGGTACCAGTCTGAAGATGCTTGTAGTAGGATGAAACGGTCCGGTCCCAAATAAATAAAGATTTTTTATTATTGTTGACATATTTATACAAAGACGCTTTAGTAAAAACCTTATTTCGAACTGTATACCTTTCAGATTGGTTGAGTCCACGATTTATCCGAGGAGTTTCACAATGAATCTGAAAGGTCTAAGCGATAAGGACCTTCAAAAATTACGCGCCACAACGAACGCATATTAAAAACCCATCGCTGGAATTAGGAAACCAACATTTGTGTTATTAAATTTCGCATTGGAATCAAATTCGCTGAAAAGTATGTGCAATTCCTCCCGGATTTAGCCGATAGAACCTTCAGCCAAGTCAAAATGTGCAAACACAGCTTAAATAATAATAAAAAAAACGAAACACCTCTAGGTCAACAGAATAAACAAAAAAAACATATGATTTATTACGTGATCCTCGTTTAATCATGCAAGCAAATAATATCCGTAATCCGCAAGTTCCTAGTTGCGGTATCTGCTTAACGCTGCGAGATATATTTCAAAAGTTCTCAAAGATCATTTGACTGACCTTTAAATCTTTACTTATATGTATTTTTCCATCGTGATTGTAGTCCACAATAATAACAATATTATACGCTAAATCATACTCCAATGAAAATAAATCAACGTTCCTGCGAAGATAGCATCAAATACAAATTCGTTCAGAAACTGCGATAAACTTTGGTAACCCTTGCGCATAGTACGATATTTCCCATACAGCATAAGGCTATGGCATTCCGTACAGCATGTATGAAGTTTTGCCTTGATAGAAGTAAAAACCACGTATGCAGTGCCGTATTTAGACCTAGGCGGTCTGGGCAAAGTGAACGCAAGTTCATAAGACCCTCGAGTATGGGATGGTTTAGATTTTCCTTTGAGGTATACAAATCAGCGTTCGAAATATGGGATACAACAAGAGGACAATTGGCATCAAAGAGATAACACAGGCTTCAGTCGATTTCGAGCGCTCGACGTGTATGGATCTCCAATGACAACTGCAAAATGGCTGGATATATATATCGTTCTGGAAAACATAGAAAAGGCAATGGTGAAACCTCTAAGGTTCAGTAAAATCACTATTACGAATTGATTTACATTATGAAAACCAAAAAATATGCTTTTCATAAATTGAACCCTTTTCTAGAAATTTCCTTGATAATAATTAAAAGAAAATTCTTTATTACGTTGTAAAAAATATAAACGTAAACTACTCAAAAATACTCGTATTGTTTTTCATTAGAAAATTATGAACGCGTGTAACAAACAAGTTTTTAAAATAATGCTTTATAGTTAAGATCGTTTGTGAAAAATTAATAAAAATTATCTTTCTTACATTTCTAGACTCCGCTTGCCAAGCGAATTTTATGTCTATTGCTTACATTCGTGGTGACATAAGATAAACGGCTTGTAGCAATATTTTTGGCTGGTATATGGCACTTAATCGGTTTTACCATAATCAGTATTAGTGTGAATTGGCCTTTTTAATGTTAAAAAAACTCTAGAAGCAAATAATGAAGTAGGCCGTTAACCCAAATTCTGCGGGCCGCGGCGACCACTGGCCAGCAGTGCGGCGGCACCGACTCCGTTCGTTGAGTTCGTTCGCTGTCGGAAGAATTCGGGCGACATCCATAGCCGCATCACCCCACCCTCCTTCCTAATTCACTTGCGCGATCAACATTTTACGCTGATTTTGCAAGGAACATAGACTTTATTCATATATCTCAATGATATTTTCCTTTCTCGTTAGTAATATAATTTACTTTCGGGTGCCGAATTTGATAAAAAAATATTTATAAAATTATGAACACCCAAATACGTACACAATGTACACATAGGTAAAGACAAGAGCTTGATAATATTGTAAGAAAATATCTCATAAACATGAGTTGACTCTACCCTCAGATCATAGATGATCTGAGACTCTACCTGTCCAGAGCGACAGTAGGTAGGCGTCATTTCGCCGAAGTTGTGCATACTTTGTAGTTTCCATACGTTGTTCAAAATTATCCAAAATAAAATTTAAAAAAAGTTCATTCCAAATTAGGGCTATAAGGCAGAACACTTTGATATGTGCCTCTGTTTTGAATACTTTGAAGAATCAATTTTTGTATATCATCAAATGTTGGTAGTCGTATGATAACTTTAGAAATGCATTGGGAAGTGTACATGACTTTACGCAAAGGTAGGAAGTAAAACCGTTTTGTTAAATAGGTTCCATATACTCAAATGTATGTTCAAACACGTTCTTTACGCATTCACTAGGAGTTATACACATTTGTATTGACTTGTACTCATAGGTATGTTACTAAGACACTTACTTCAGACCTTTCTGATTGTGAAAAGTTTATTACGAATGAGGTTATGAAGGTCGGCAAGGTACGATGCGTTCGGTAGCCATTGTTTCTCCTTGCAGGAGTTAATGACTACTTTGAATTTTATCCCGAACGATAATGATGTTTATAGGACATGCAATTTAAACGCCTGCGAGCTGATTGAAGATATTGTGTGAAGTTAACCAATTATTAAATTACTGTTTTTGAGACATATGTACTGTAAGTTATCCCTTGGAAAAATAAAACTTTCATTTTTAAATTTTCCCCTACGCCGCTTATATCTTGTGCCTAGGTGCAAGGGCGGTTCGATATCTGAACACGGCCCTGCACGTATGTCTGATATAGCGCCATTATCAATGCACGATTATCGCATATCACGTTAATTACGGTTTACCTAACGAGCCGATACGGGCACATAATACAGTGTTTACGTCTTAAGCGGTTTCCGCTTTGTTAGAGAGAATGCTTTGCGAACAAAGTGATGCATGGTTCTGCGATTAAAATTAAATAAATATCTCATGGCTCGATCAGATTACTCGGACTGGGGATAATTTATCTCTTTAAACACCTCTCGGCTGTGGATCGCGTAAGAAAAAAACCAAGTGAGATTGAGAGATATCACACTTATGGAGTCTTGGTGGTTTTAATGTGCCCGAATCAATTATAATAACGATCTTTTATTTAGTTAATGTAATGCTGCAAACATGATACTATTTCTTTAAAACAAAGTAAATGCAGTTACGTTAGCAACACCAACTAACTAGTTATACGTAAAGGCAAGAGTTCTTTCTGTACGTTTTCGTCAATTGATAACCAATAATTTTGCAACCAATCCCCAATTTCAGTTAATAGTCTCTGTTTTATTTTTGTAATATTTGCATAGGAAATTTCGTTTTCATCAAAGAAGATGTACACATTATTTTTTTACTGTGAAGTTTAAAAAAATTATATATTTGAAACGTACAGACGCGCATAAACGATAAAAATTGTAATTGATATCGAAATCAGTACACCCTAATGAATATATGTACCTCCTATAAATTAGGGTGGGCCATCGTACACAAATTCAGATATCATGAAATGCGCGTGGGCACATAATATCGTGCAGAAGTAATCCATTAGTAATTCACAAAAATGACCTAACTATTGTATGACCTTGCTTCTGATACGTTCATAATCCACCCGAGGATAATGATAATTAAATTGCACGCATGTTTTAATAGGCGTATCATGCAAATTATATAAAATAATGTGCACATTTAACCTCACGATACTCGTGTTAAATGTCGCAATTCTAAACGAATACGCAATGTTACGTCTATGTCCACACATTGTATCGTGTCCTGACACCACACACTTCCTACACAAAGATTTTAAATGGGCCGATTTGGATTATAAGACATTACACTGTATATGACGGGAAATTGCACGTCTGAACAAGGTTGACGTGCACAAATCAGTCTGCCACTAAAGATCTCGGATAGACATCAAATAGTTTCACATTCTCTGTTAGTTGCGTTAATAACGCTTGTACAATGTTTACGAAAATTACTTCAGGTGAAAACGATGAAGGTACCTACAAAAAAGGTTTCTGCCTTTATAAGAATAACTCTTCTATCCGGGTTCTATTATTCGAATTCAATTTACGCCCGTAACCCAGTATGTAAAAAGTAAAGCAAGGGTTACAAAAAAATTAAAAAGGTAAATAAAAAAAATTGTGAAATTCGACGACAGTCTCACACCATATCGGTGGGACAGTTTCAAAAATTGCTGACCTAGAAAATGTTCATTAATATTTTTTCAATGGACAATGAAGAACTCCAGTCAACCTTTTTTAATATATGTATTTATTTTGTAATATTTACCGTCTTACTTAATGGGGTTTTTAAAGGTTTTAATGGTAGAACGCAGTATTACAGTACAACAACCAAAAACAAGGAATTTGACTTAGCCAGTTTTCGTTGTATGCTCACGATTTAATTGTCATGAATTTAAAATTATAAAATTTATACCGCATAGTTTAAAAAATCAAAAAAGTTTATTGTATTCAAGTTTAATTTGTAGAACTCAATTTTATTTTATTTTTAATAATAACTATACTTCATTAAAAAAAAAAAAACTTTAAATTAAAATGGACATTTACTTTACTAATTAAGTAGGCGATATATTCAACGTTTATTGTTAATCTGAATATTTTTATTTACATAATAATATTTTCCACTGGAATTCCTTATTCCGTAAAACTAATTAGCAATGAGGTAAGGATTTAATATTTCCTTATGTGATTGGACGAAATCTTGTGAGGTATAATTATAAATGATAATAGTAACTGACAGCTTTAATGACGGAATGAATAACCATACAGTTTATGATCGTGGTTCATAATTTAACGACAAAGTTTTATAATGGGTAAGCTTATTTATTCGTTAAGTTAAAATTATAACTCAGAAAAATATTTTTATAAATATTGTAGCTACCTCTAAATGAAACGAGAGTGTAAAAAAAATTATACTAGCTTTGTAGGCATTTACATTATTTATTCAAAATCACCCCAATGATCCGAAAAATCGATTTTTACAAATATTTTATCACTTTGTTGTGAAAAATTGCTTGAAAACATATGATTTTACAGGAAAATTATATTAAAGTGATTCTTGCTTATGAAGCATCGTAGGACTAATATGGGGTAATAGGGGATTGCGGGAGGGTGTTCCATACTAGTTCTAACTAGTGGTGGGGGAAGCGGCTCGGTTTAGTGAGACGGATCACTAAATCAGCTCTTTGTAGTGTACCGGTTCGGTGATCCGGCTCGATTGGACGACGGCTCGCGTCCCCCCGCACCATGCCCTCACCCTCGCTCCCTTGGCCCTCCTAAAGACGTCCTTAAGACGCTCTTACACGACACTTTTTTCGTCCAGTTTTCATGTGGATTGTCCTTACAGAGATCTGATTTAGTGATCAGGCTCACTAAACCGATCCGCTTCGCCCACCACTAGTTCTAACTAGTTTGAACCACTATTGGTGAGCACAAAAATATTCAAAAGTATGCTCATAAAAATGATTTTCCTGTACGTACATAGAAGTCTTTTGCTAGAATAAAAATGTTTTATCGATGACTCCTCATTTAGATTATAAAGATAGGTACATAATGTATGCACAGTATATCATCAGCAAGTACCCGACAAACTTTAAGCAGTGATTTTATTCGGAGTAAAAAATGTAGTTGATATTTGGTCTCTGGTGGCTTTTTTAAATCTAAATAATAAAAAATCTCTAGGTATTGGTCAGTTAGGTTCTAGTTGGGGGGTTGGGAGGTCACTATGTAAAAAATTCAAAAGAAAATTGGTTTTGAATGCAATAAATACAGAAATAATTAAAAATTCACCGGTGACCAAACTGCCACCATACATTTTGAACTCCAAATAAGCTCAGGAATCACTGGTTGAAGTTTATCAGGTACGTGTTGATACGCCCTGCTTATACTAATAACAAAAGGTCACAAAAATAACTTATTACTTAGATAGTTTTTAAACGCTTTTGTGCATCTTTGAAATAAATGCTTAAACGTGCATATTGCAAATAAAATGCCAATTTACTCGAAAATTAATAAGGGCATTCGTAACAGTTTTATTATAAGTACCTATATAAAAATAATATAAATAGATCGTATGCAAGTGGCTTCTCGACAGTTTGATAACTCGAAACAGCTGTCACAAGTAATAATAATAACCTATCAGAACTTTTTTTATTACTCAACTACTCTTTTTAACTTAAACAACATTATTAAAAAGAAAAATAGCTTCAATTAAAAATAATTTTATATAATTCGATTTATTGTTAAATCCAGTAATATCTCAACAAAAATTATGCTGATAACCAAAAGTATGACAGAAGATTTCCGGAAACCCTAAGAAACCCCGCTTGATGGGTAACCACTCCTCCCACGCTTTAGTTGTAATCGTGTAAAGTAACTCGGAATATCGACAAGTAACTGTTCAAGGACCATTCATATTATTTATTACCGCTGCAGTTAAAATGGCGCTAAAATAAATAGCGTACAAGCTCCGTTTCTAATAGGTGAATAATACATCCACATGTTATGTTATATGATGCTATCAATCTGCAGTTTATTGCGAAATTTGCCAGCGATCTTGAGAGTCTAGCGAAAGGAAACAATTTGCTTAAAGTGCTCA
Source organism: Halesus radiatus (assembly GCA_022606495.2). NCBI lineage: Eukaryota > Metazoa > Arthropoda > Insecta > Trichoptera > Limnephilidae > Halesus > Halesus radiatus. The sequence goes on from JAHDVE020004239.1 coordinate 101,415, forward strand.
AGAAGTTTTATGAAAATGAGTCCGCGAATAATGATTGATTTATTGGTGAATGTTTATCGGTGATCTCTGTTTTGATACCAGATAGAATCAGTTTTTACGATTTTTTTTTCTTGTTATAATATAATATATGTAGATATATAGATTAGATGGCATAAATTGAACTGGTCTCATTAGCTAAGTTGATTAAGCGGTTGCCCCGGATAGGCAGAGGACCTGGGTTCGAGTCCCAGATGTGACCGAAATCGTTTTATTTTCGGTCTTTTTTTTCCGTTTTCATATTTCATTTTACGTTTTGCTAATATTATTTAGTACAATGAAAAAAATCATGCCTGTAATCATGGCACCGGTGCTAATATTCTATACAAAAATAGTTTTGGCATCAGATTAGAAAATTTGGAAACTTTAAAAATATGGAAAGCCATTAAAATTAATAGTAATATTCTTAACGTGACTTGTTTTATAGTCCCATATAAGATGTATTTCCCGTTAACTCAAATTTTCCCACTTCCTCCTAATAAATCCTTCCTTAGACGTTCTGTCTTTTTTTGTATGTTGTCCCATTCTATTATACGTAAGCATATCTCTCTCCATCTGTTCCATTGTTTCATTTTATATTGTCTCCCTCTTATTCTATTTTGTATTATGTCTCGCCTATATATATGCTCACTCTATTTTTATTTAGTTTTAAGTGTTTACTCTGTCGAGGCTTGGGACAAGCGTGACTGTTTGGTGATAAATTAAAAATTAATCACTTGTTCAAAACAAAGTGTTTGTTTTTCTCAATAAATTGTTCACTGCTTTTACATTGAAGTAGTGTGAGATGATAAGATGAGAAGCGCCATTTATGTGTCTAATCCAGTTATTTATTTTTATTAACAGATCTTGATATTTATTTAATTGAGTAGTCAACCTTATGTATGGTTTATATGTTTTCATTTCCCCCCTATTATATTCCTTCCTTCAAGTAGGTACATGACTAGTAATTTCTAGTCACCCCCACTGAAATGTCTATGTACCTGTCCTTTCCTACGTCCCCTTTAAATGTATTCATCGTTTTTATGCTGTAAGACGTAGGATATATTATGATGTTATTCAATTTCTTACGTCAATCGCATGTGAAGACCCTTGTCACAATATGTCAGGGACAGGGAACGCCTTGCGTGTGTTTTAAGACAAATTGTATGCAGGAATGTATGCTTCGACAAATACTTACTTCTTACTTACTACCAGTGTTGCCAGTGGCGCTTATTATATGATTTATAATATCGAGTAATTATGCCCTGTAGATAATGTCGGAGAGTTTTCTTTATTAAAATAGGAGGTAGGAAAAACAGTGAATTATTTGAAATTAACAAAACTTACCATGGACGTGATAAGTTTTCGCTGGGAATGGTTAAGTTGTAAGCTTTAACCGATGTTGGTTAGGAATTACCTAAGCCCCGGTATATATCCAAATCACCGCTTCATATAAGAATGTCACAAGTTAATAGTCAATAGAGTTTTTTATAACTGGATTGTTCTAACGTAAGTGTAAACATCTGTAAAAACCCAATAAACAAATAAATAAATTTGAACAATATTTTGGTCCACCTGGAAAATAGAAACCAAAAATTTTTATAAAATATATATTTTTTGTTTTTAATTTAATTTATATCAAATTTAATAATGTTATTATTAAGTTCTGCAAATATTTTAAATTATATTATTGTGCAGCTGTTTCGGTATTCTATGCCATTTTCAAACCGTGGTTAATCCACATTGCGACGTCTGGCTTATATGATTTTATTTACTCCCACCCAATTCTAATTTGGATGGTGTTTAAAATTATTTATTACCGGTAAAACTGATTTACTTAGAAAATAATTAAACATTCTCTATTCTGTGAGGTAGTTTTATAATGTGTTTTCCCCGCAATAAATGTCAATGTTTTCTTAATTGATTTATTTAAATGCATTATATTGTTTTGGTCGTGTGAACATACTGAGAAGTGGGGAATAAATAATTTTCGTTACTTTATTAATTAATGTTTTACTAGTTCGTTTATTAATTTCCAATTGTTCAAGTAAATTTAATCTAAGAACCTTTCTTTCTATATGTAAGGGATGTTGTCAAGCGGGACGTGATTATTCACTAAGAGATGTTCTGCGAATTTTGAAAAAGTGCTTTTATTATCATAACATCGTATTTCAAAATTCGCAGAACATCTCCTAGTGAAATTATTTATTCCCCACTTCTGAGTATGTTCTTGTAAATAAACTAGAAATTTTTGTTCCTACGTACTTTTTATCATACATTACTAGTTTTCCTACCCGGTTTCACTCGAGTTTTTTCGAATACATTATTATTATTTATCGAATGTTTGTTTTGAGTAATTGAATAATGTGTGGTAATTTGATATTTTGCCTTATGTGTTTTTTTACAAAAAAATGATATATCAAAAGATCCATAGCTCATGATAGAAAAGAAACCGTTGAAACCTGAAAAAAATCATTACTTCGATCTTATAGTTAAGATATGAATGTAATGAGAGGCCCTACTGTGTAACTAAGGCGCATGATGTCAATGCTGTTGTGCTCCACAGCTGATTACATTTTGATCATACGCTGAAACGGGCCTAAAAGTAAAACCGTAAATTATAAAGACCTCGTGTATTACGTAATAACTAAAGCGGCCTGAAAAATATGTTTCAATTCGCCAAACGATACTTTATGGCATATATTTAAACAGCAAGTTGTTCGCATCATGTCTAATGCAGTCATTTAAAGTGCACTAACTGCAGCAGTGGACCAGTATCCCGTGGTACCGATAGAGATCTGAGGTTAAGAGTTATTGCAAGTAGGCTTGGATACTATGGACACTGCTCTCAGGTGAGGCAATCGTTTTGTTACACGCCTGACCAACCTTTGACCTCTGTTACTCGAGTTAAATGGTGGACACTGCACACCATAGGCAATGGGATGTAGCAGACGCGGGCTGATGTAGGACAATCAAAGTGATTTGTTGGGTAAATAAAACAAATTGAAAGCTGTAGATGTAAACTATCACACTTTAAATTAACTCATGTACAACAATATATATATATATATATATATAAAACATATACTCAGAGTATCCAATACGAAGTTAGTGTGAATCAGGGTGGGGAATACAATGGAATTATTTTTTTGTAGAAGTGTGCACCCGTTAGAGATATTAGTTTTTTTTTGTACCAACCTCTAAGTAATTCTTCATTGTTCGACTTGTCTACAAAAGCATCATATTTCGTAAAAATATTAAACTTTAGAATAAATTACCCGTCTCCAATTTTATTATTTCGTGATTTTGAACAGTTGCGTCATTTGTTGTCATGTGTAACGATTAAAATCGAGTAAAATAATGTCTAATTGGCCTTCCACACTGCTGGTTTGCCCGATACTAACTAAAGCCACCGCGTCGAAAAGTTCGACCGTCCGGTCATCCTTTCCGAAAGTTTCTGTTATTATATGGTTTATTTGCAAAACTTTTAGAAGCATCAAATCCACCGATCAAAATAAAATTGTTTGCCTTTTTTTAACACACGATCACTCGTTTTATACACCAGTCGAACAAAATGGTGCGAATAGTTTGTTTAGTTTCATGCCTCTTCTTTATTTAGTCTTTACTTTATTATTATTAATTGTTTTTGTGTTTAATTCGTAGAAATCCATTTAATTTTTATTTAATTTTTGATTTTTATTTTTTTATTTCTCATATAAATAAAAAATCGGATATTAATCCGAGACACTGTCTGGTTTAAAATTCTGTTCGTTAAGAACTTTATAATCATTATAAAGATAGCTGCCAATAATATGGGATTAAAAATGGAAAATAATATTGACAAATCTTGAATTTGAGATATAATATCGATGACATAAATTGTACTGGTCTCATTAGCTAAGTTGGTTAAGCAGTTGCCCCGGATACGCAGAGGTGTTCTGGGTTCGAGTCCCATATGCGACTGAAATCTTTTTATTTTCTGTCGTTTTTTTACGTTTTCATGTTTCATTAAGGGTATGTTTATATTATTTTTTTTACAATCATTAAATATTAAAATGAGGTTTTTAAATCTCAAAAAAAAATTAATAATTAAAAATTTATCATTATGGTAGTTGATATTGAAAAATGTTTCAATTAATCAGTATCTCAACTCTAATATAGGAACATCTATCATACAATTATTGAAAGGTCTCAAAGACAACACAACGCAGCTCACTATAGAATGCTAATCAAAGGAATCGATCAAATCGATAATTCTTACAAGTCCAGCCCTGAAATAAACCTTTCAATGCGTTCCGTTGTTTGAGTTACACGAACCAAACCTTCGTGGCTTTTACTCCAGTTAAAGTGTAATGCCTTTCCATTACTTTAAAATATCCGCCAATTCAATGAACGTATGCAAATAATTGATTTAGACCGCCGGGGTGTGGCGGAGTAGAACACAGACCTGAAAGCTTGTAGAGCACTTTAGCTGTTTTCGGAGCCAGTAACGAGTAAGTAACATTGCGTTGAGTTAAATACTGTTATTGAAAACTCAGTCACACTGTAGCGGAAACACAATTGCAAAATAAATGTTATTAATTACATACTTGTGTAACCTTACAATGTTATTGTTGGTGTGCATACTGGAGCTATAAACGCACTACTCGTATGTATGTATGTGGACCAACCATGGGAATCATATTTTTCTCATCAACTGGTCTCTCTCGGCTTAGATTGTCAACCTTCAGGTTATGCTTTAAAATTTATTGCTCAAATACAATACACTTAAGGGGAACGGCTGCGGTGCCTGTTTCATACAAAATTGAATTTTGGATTGGAGGCCAAAATACTTATCCAAACTGTGTGATCTATTTTTTTTTAAATTAAAGGTTCAGTAAATATCTAGTACGGATGAGAAGTATTTTATTTAATTTTGTTTTAATTTTTTAAGTATGTGCCATGAAAAAAAAAAACAATTTTCATAATTTTAGAGGCAGCTTAGAAAATTATTTGCGGCTTTATCGTACTTTTTAAAAAATATATCAGATTAAGCATGTCAATCAATCTTCTTTCTTACATAAAAATTAAATCACATATTTAATCAAGGTGATTTCTGATATCAGGTAAAATTGTTTTTACTTAATTTTTGTTTTATTCAGCAATTTATTTAAAACGGAAAGTATTATATATTACAATTAAAATATCTTAGTGTCCAACTTTGGATGATTTTCTCGTCTTATAGAGCCTTCACACGATCGTTACACTCCTATATATATATCCTTATAGATCAACAAAAGCTGATTCCGAATACACGAGTTTTATTATATATTATTAAAAGTAGAAATTAGAAATCGTTATTAAAAAGTTATTAAAAACCATCTCATCAAAATGCCCGTTTCGTTGGTACCACTGAAACGACGTCACTCGGTTGTTCGCACTTTAATTCTTTCTCTGTGACTGTCTGACGCTTGTGTGACGTCACACCCCCCCCCCCCTTTGGTAGGATTAAATGAAATCGAACTTTGAGAAGAGTTCCTTCTTTCGCGATCCATTCGCAAATGTTTTCTAAAAAAACAGTATATATATTGAAATATTGAAGTAATTTTCTAGTGATGCTAATCTATGTATATATGTGTTGTACAATTAAGGTTAAATTGATAGTCGGCCATGCAAAAGGCTGAAATTACTATAACGCAATGCAGAAAAACGCGTGTTTATGTGCAACCATTATCACTTTTTTTCTTTGCATTAGGAGGTAACACTCATTAGCATTTAGGGGCATTTCTGCACGGGACAATAATTAGCTTCCGTTCTAAAATAATATTTATAATGAATACATGAAGACCTACATGACATATCAGGTACGTGAAAGAGCCATTAGAAATCAAATTGACATTTCCTAACTTAACCAAATAGCCGAATTCATAAAAAATATGCAAAAAAAAAAAATATTATTGATCAATAAATTTTCTATAACGAATATTCAATTTTTAAATTATAATTATTTTATTGAAGTTTAAAAACCTCATTGTAATATTTAATGATTGAAGAAGATAATATTAACATAGCCTAAATGAAACATGACATTGGTAAAGCGGTTGATCCGGAAAAACATAGGTCCTGGGTTCTGGTCCTAGATGCGACTGATATCTTTTTTATTTTATGTTGTTTTTTTCGGTTTCATGTTTCATTTAGGTTATGTTAATATTATCTTCTTAAATGATTTTCTATAACGATTTCAATTTGCCATTTTGATTTACCGCCAAAACAACGTGTTCGTTTTGTTCCTGAATATGGCGTTGTTGACGTCACTCTGGCCAACGGTAGTGACAGCCGTCTTAATTTAAAAAAAGTAACTAATGAAGCTTATAAACCTCATTGTATTATATTGTTAATCATTGCAGATAATAATAACAACTATATAATGAAACATGAAACCGAAAAGACACAGAAAAGAAAAAAAGGTAACGGTAAAACCTGGGACTCGAACCCAGGACCTCGTGATCTATCCGGGACCTAACGCTCTAATTCACTGAGCTACGGCTAGCCAAATCTGTCCCGTCATCCTTATCGGTATCATACCTCGATTTCTAAGAACTGTCAATTAATTAATTCCCATATATTTTTGGGTGGTACGTTTTTATCAAAACTACAAGATTCTGCCCGAATTTATTTGCAATCATTAGATAATGTCTCGGATAGTCTAATTAATCCTAGACTTGTAGAAAAAGTCAACAGATGTCTCATATAAATAAAAATCGGATAAATGTATCCGAGACACTATCAAATAAATTTGACTAGAATCTTGTAGTTATGATAAAAATTTTGCAGCCAAAAATATTTTAGTTGCGTAAATCGAAACAAGCGGCCAGTTTTAAGTGAGAATTTCAACCCTTTCGCCACCTGCATAAGGAGTGCGCGATTTTTAAGAGGTGAATCTCCTTGTGGAAGTCGGGCCATGTCATGAGTCAGGATCACGGTAGAGCACGAGACAATAATTTAAATTGGATGAAATATGAGTATACGCCGAGAGTTGTGCGGTGTTCAATCCCCTCTGCCCAAGGAATTGGCGTAATGATTGATTAGTTAGTTACCAGATACTTTGAAGTTTATACAAGTTTCTTTACTTCAAATACGTGAATAAAGCAAAACTAAAGTATACATTTGCCCTGAGGATGGAACGGTTTTTCCGAAACCGGTAGGCGTATAAAATAAATGTGGTTTAAACAAAGTTTGAGTGTTTCATTTGATTATAATGGATAACCACCAAGTGATAGCTTCATACAATAGTACAAAACTAAATTGTCTACCAGGGTTCATGTTAGTGATTGCCCACTTGTCTGCCGTGTTGAACGTTCCAAGGTATTCCACTTTGATATCACGCTGCTAATTATTATGCATTCGTTCATTTGCCTTCAAAATCTCACTAACTGTGTTGCCAACATTTGCCTTCGCGTATTAAAAATATTCATTTATTATAACAACTTGCTTGCATAAAATTATAATAAATGCAGAGTTTTTATTTTTTTTTATTTCAAAGAATCTGTACCACATTAATTAAAAATATATGGAAGAGAAATGTTGTATACAAGTAAAAGTTCTTTATGGTAAAGAGATCCCACTTCCTTACTGTGTACCTGCAAACATGGGATCCGTATCTCCAGCTTGTTGGGCAATAGTGGTGGGCGAATCGGCTCGGTTTAGTGATCCGGATCACTAAATCAGCTCTCTGTAAAGACAATCCACATGAAAACTGGACGAAAAAAGTATCTTATAAGAGCGTCTTAAAGACGTCTTTAGGAGGGCCAAGGGAGCGAGGGACAGCGCATGGTGCGGGGGGACGCGAATCGTCGTTCAATCGAGCCGGATAACCGAACCGGTACACTAAAAAGAGCTGATTTAGTGATTCGGCTCACACTAAACCGAGCCGCTTCGCCCAACACTATTGGGCAATATTTTGAGGTGGGTTAAATAAGGGAATATTTGTAGATGCGAGTCTTGTGGAGGTCCTGTTATATTTTTATGGTATACCTTAATTTAACACAGAAAGCACGGAGGAAAATAATATGCTGTGTGGAGGTTATTTTTAAGGTAATGAGAGAGAGAAACTTTTGGGAAGTAAAAAGGTATGAGCGGAATCTGGGGGATAATGTGTCCAGAAATGACAGACGTTTAATCCATCTCACTGCGGGGCAAGGTGATTGGTCTCCTTCAATCGGCCCCTCCCGATACGGTCAACCACGCAGCTAGTGAGCAGACGCATCCGCCGCTTAGATCTGGACAAACCTCACCCCATGAACCCGGGCAACCTTACAAAGTCACTTACCTTACCGAACCACTTCTGGTGACCTATGGCAGAGGTGTAGGTTATTCAATGATTATAAATGAATTAATTTTTTTAAAGAAAACTAAAGTTTCATGGTTTGTCGCTGTAGATACCTCTGAGACTGGCTCTAGTGCTTGGTGTGGTACTTACACTTGCTCATACAACTGTTTTGGTAATCATGTTATTATCACATGGTGTTATTTAACACAAAATAATGAATGAATTAACTAGATAATAGCACAGTCCGATGAAAAGTTGTGCGAAAAAGGACTTCTATTAGAAAGTCAATGGGCTATTTTTGAGAACAAGCATGGTTTCAAGCCTACTTAACTTTCTTAGTGTAATTTATGCATTTTTCAATTTTTATGTAAAATTTAAAAAATATGTTAAGCCCAAAGAAAATTGAGTTGTTTTGCATTTTCTCAGCATTAAATTATGAGAAATTTATGTTGATATTTAATGAGGAAATACAAATATCACGTTAGGCGAACATACGTGAAAACATCTGATAATACATGAATTGTTTTTGGGTTTAATTCGTAGAACTCCATTTTAAAGTTCTTCAAAGTTTATCACTTTTTTATTATTATTGTGACAGGTGTTTCAGAATGCAAAGCCATTTTCTCCCCACATAATGGAGAATCTATTACCATAATCATTTTCTCAGTTAATTCATTTCACCGGTAATAAACCATTTTAGGCACCATAAAAATTGAAATTGGGTAGGGGTAAACAGAACGATATAAATAATTCATCTCATTGTGGCATAAACACAATTTGAAAACGGCTTTGAACGCCGAAATAGGTGTCACATAATAAAAAATAAAAGAAACTAAAATCCTTAAATTTCAATAAAAAAATAATTTAATTTAATTTAATTTATATTACATAAAAAAAAAAAAAATCTGATCTTGTTGAATATTTTTTGGGAGACTTGCTTGCTATTGAGAGCAGTTTAAGATTACATGCTCATACTTTACAATGACCACGTGCACCGACAAAATTTACATAATCGGTGGTCAATAGTTTCTTTAGTTGTACAATTTGTATTCTGAGTACCAACAAATGATCTGTTCTGAGACTTGATCAAGAGTGCTTAAGGCAGTTTCGATACCTGCGTGATTTAGAAACAAAACAATAAAAAAACGGTTAGTCTTAAGAGAGAAAACAAAGCATTAACATCGGTGATCTGTCGAACATAAATTAAGTATTGTGTTTTCCGTGTAACAATTATGTTATCTCGCGTCGAATTAAATGATCGAACAACATCATTATTGGTGTTTTTTGGTACATTTGTTTAAAGGCCCTGCATAATAAAACAATTGATTCGTTTGTTTAGTGAAAGGTGGGCACAGCTTGAACCACCACACAGCATGGTATATTTTTTAGTAATGTGTTCTTATTAACTTTGAGCACACATTAATATAAGCAGGATTTGTTCATTCGGAATTTTGATTT